>OMKY01053107.1:0-10302 GCA_900302395.1 Bregmaceros cantori | reverse complement strand
AACCTACCCCTCCTCCACCACCCCCACCACCTCTTTCTCCCATTTGCAAACCATGGTGTGATTCACCATCACATGAAAGTCTTCAGCCATTACCACTTTTGTTAGAGCCTGTTCAGGATGAAAAGAAGGGGCATCTACCTCGGGCCTCCGACACATTGAAATCTGTAAGGCACAAAGAACATGAACCAAGAGACCCAAACCATTCGGAAATGACAGAGAGACACAAGTCTAGTTCCAGAAAATCTAGAAATGAGAACCACAGAAATGGGTCTGGCAGAGCAGATCAAGAGGACAGAAGACGCAGATTATTAAAGATTAACGATCGCCAAGATACTGGACGATACCGCAGCACCGAAACACCAAAAACATCTAGTTCGAGCGCCAGGAAGCGAGGCGGGACCAGGCACGAGTCTTCCTTATCCAACACAGAACCCAGAGAATTACGGAGAAGAGACTGTGGTCAGGACAAAAGACGTGACAAGTATACAAGTCGAACATCAAGCAGTAATGCCAGCAAAGAGAGAAGGGAACGCTTCAATGATCATGAATCTAAACGGATGGTTAATGGAGCACAGCATTCTGGCAAAGACCAAAGGAAAACTGAGAAAAGGCGTGAGGATGAAGCTAGAAGACGTGAGAGGGGAAGTGACCGGACAAGAGACCCTACATATGGGAAACGGCCAAGGGATAGTGACAAACGGAAAGTTACGGACCGAGGAGAGAAACTTTTACATAACTCACCACAGACTCCCGCTGAGGAAAGTCCAAACAGGAAGCTGTCATTCATGGAGACTCTGAATCTGACCCTGTCTCCTATAAAGAAAGTTCAGCCTCAAAAAACCTCAAAAAGGCATGAGGGAGACATTGAACGCAATCTTGATGAAGACACTGACTTTTTAGTTCTAGATGAACTTGGGGGAAGTACAAATGAAAGTAATAGCCATACAGAAGAGCTATACACAATGCATTCCTCAACTAGGACAACCTGTGCAGAAGGAAAATGTGCTGTACAATTAATTCCACCGTTGCTCAGCGAAGCCCCACGGGGCCTTCCTATAGAGACTGCTCCAAAGCCCAACGGAGATGCCAGTACGTTGACTAGTAAGCCTGCAGTTGATGGTACCAACTCGCCTAATGTGGTGGTACAAGAGCCAATGCCACTTCCTCAACAGCACAGTACTCGAAGCAGCCCTCGCAATCACTCGAAAGTTGAACAAAGGAAAAGTTCTGTTGCCGAAGACATTGATAAGTCCAATATTCTTTCTGTTTCCAGTACTCTTACTGAGAAGAGGGCAATGGCTATTGGCTCATGTCCAGTGACACGTCGACATTCTAGAGAGAAGCGGCAAGATAAGGCAAGTGCCTCTCCAGAAAAGATGTTTCCCACCAATGACTTGGAACACAGACCCTCATCATTGCTAACTGTTCAAGAGATTGGTAGTGCTCCTATGGAACAGAAACAAGTTCTAGACCATGTCCTAAACTGCAGCCCCCCAAAGGTATCGACTGCTCAAGAGGCAAGTGGTGCCCCTCTGGAAAAGAAGCTTGTTCCAGACGTCTTGAAACCTAAACTCTCAAAAGTGGCCTCTGCTGAAGAGTCAACTGATGATTCTAGGCCCACAACCAAGTCTTCTACTCAAGACATAAGTGCAACCTCTTTCAATAAGAATCCAGACAATGTTGTGAGCCACCAGTCTTCAACAGTTTCACCTGTTCAAGAGAGAAGTAGCACCGTCATGGAAAGAAAACTGATTCCAGACATTGTCTTGAACCGCAAGCCCTCAACACTGTCACATGTCCAAGTGATGCATGGTGCCACTCTAGAAAATAAGGTTCCGGACAATTTATTGAACCACAGGCTCGGGAAAGTGGCAGCTGCTCAAGATACAAGTCCTGTCTCTCTGGGAAGAAAATGTTCTTCAAAAAATATCCGGAACACATCGAGCATATTTGAATGTACTGGGCGTGCCTTGAGCGTAACCTCTACAGTGTCGCCATCTAGAGAGAGTGCTGTTACTTCACACGAAAACATGCAAGTTCCAGTCCAATTCTTGAACAGTGTCACCTTGACAGCAGAGGCATCAGCTTTAGAGAGTGATTGTGCTTCTCTGAAAAAGAAGCTGGAAGTGGTTCCAGATTCTGCTGTAGACGGCATGACAACAATGCCCATAGCCCAAGAGAAAGCGGAAAGGGTTGTAAGTCTAGAAAAAAGTTCTTTGAGCACTGTCAACGTTTCAAACATAACACCTGTGCCACCAGGACACATAAGCCTCCCAGATGCCATCTATGCACTTACTCACACTAGCGATGAGAGTAGCAGTAGTGATGGCCCATCAGCACTTCCACAAAGATGCTCCTTGAGCTCTTTGGAAGTGTCCAAGGTTGCCACAGACAAGACTGTGTCCAGGAAACGGGAGTGTGTCCATGAACATACTCCTCCAAAGGTCATTTGTACAACCAGAGGCGCTCCCCAGTTTCACGACGATGACTCCATGATGGTCACATTGAAGAGCCTCACAAGCATCCCCAACATAATTAGTCCTCTCCGAAGCCCAATGCCACGCTCCAAACGAGCCGCTGCCCAATGTGATGCCAAAAGCAAGCCATCGCATGTGAAGAGCCTTCACAAAGGTCTGTGTTTTTATTTATTTGTAGTAAGATTTAAAGCTATGATTAATTCTCTAGTGAGTAAACTCCTTCCAATTACCTAATTAGCAGTCTTACAAAAACATTCAGATAATTAAAGATATCGAGAGGCATTGTTTTGGAATTATAAAATTTAACTATTGAAGCATTTCCTACTGTTGTTATTGTAAGTGTAGGTGGCTGAATTCAATCTGATACATTTTTGATTGGTCCATAACTTATTACCGGTTGAATGGATTAAAAACATATACATTTAATTTCATATAAAGCATGGTTGACTTTTTCCTTTGCGTGATAGCGATTGCACAAAATCTTGGGAAGCACTCTCTAGAAGTCCCCTGTGATGTCACAATTTGAATCAGCACGGTTGTACACTATTTCTGGGGTTGAAGGATGCTTCTTTCACGTTTCGGGGATATCCCTTTAGCAGTCGCCAACATCTGCATACTTCTAGTTTATAAGCTGTTTTGCTTTTTTTCCTCACTGAAAATGTTTTGTCTCTGTCTTTTTGTCTTTGACAGATTTTGGGCAGACCCCCACCAAAAGTGCACCAAAAGCCCTGTATCATGTCCAGCCAGCCACTGCAAAAGTCTGCCCTGATCGCGTGTCCCCTTGCTTTAGCGAACCAGAGGAAGGTGAAATTGTCAGCGACATGAGCAATGATGCCCCCATTGTGACCCCACCAAAATTGGCCAGGTTGGCTGATATCAGTGATGGACCAAAGCTGCAAACAGCATCTGTAACTACTAAACAAAGTGCAGAAAAACGGTGTACGCCGTCAAAAGGTGAATCCACGATTAGCACTTCGTCCAGGACACGTCTTCTTAAGACTGTTTGTCCTGCATTGGAGCAGACTCCATTCAACACTGTGGAAGAAGTATTGGCTATGCTCAAGAAAATTCGATCTGAGATTCGTAAAAAGTACATGAAGCTACACAAAAGCTTTCCAAGGAAGTCCTATTATGCCCAAATGGATCAGTTTCAACAAACATTTTTGGAGTTTGTGGAGGATGCTGTCTTTAGTAAACTGTGCTCTGAAGTGGACGAAGTGAAAGCCAGGCTAAAGAAGCTTGTCATGGCTGTGTTCGTCAAGATCAAGAACAATGGCATTGTGAACCGCATTTTTGATCTTCAGGCAAGCAACCTAAAACAACGTCTATGGGAATTTGTTGATGACCAGTTGGACTACCTGTTGTTGGATGTTGAGCGTGCAATGAAGATTTTCTGCAAGGCAGTAGCGACATCAGGGAGCCGAAAACCTGAGGAAGCCAAGTATGATGGCAGAAATCTGTCAGCTGAGAGGATTGCAATCAAGTCCCCCAAAAAAATATGCAGTCCGAAAAGAAGTGTTGTTCAAACTATTCAGAGGAGAGTGAAACCCCGTACTCTGGTGCCATACAAAACTGGCCTAGGAAGAGGGAAAGATATTCGCATTAACAGACAAAATGATGAAACTCAGAAAGCTGAAGGCTCCACATCTGGAGTCGCTGGACTTGCAGCTCAAACTGTTTCTCTAATACCTGAGAAAACCCACCACTCCTCATTGCTCATCTCCCACAACAGCACGACTCAAGACCGCTCTGACTATGAGATACTAACGGAGCAGCAAGCATCCAGTTTGACTTTTAACTTGGTCAGGGACACTCAGATGGGGGAGATATTCAAATGTCTGATTCAAGGAACTGACCTTTTGGATAATGGCACAACAGCTGGAGAATCCATGTCTTGGACCATTAGCACACCGAAGAAGGACTCCCTACCCATAGACTGCTTGCTCAGCATCACTCCAGACAAATTAGGCATACCTAGGAAATTCCTCACACCACCTAAATATGAAACTACATCATCATCTACATCATCCAGTGTCATTGCTGCGTGGTCTACTATATCAACTAATAAGACATGCTCACAGTCTAAACTGGTTCATACACCATTGAACCCGGCGCTTTTAGATGAGAGCTGTTTGCTGGAACTGCCTTCCAGCAGCAAGTCTGCCTCAACTCAGCGGCCCTACTCTATCCTGGCTGAGGACCTTGCTGTGTCGCTGACCATTCCATCACCGCTGAAATCGGACAGTCATCTTAGCTTCCTGCAAGCCCCACGAGCAGACTTCTTATCCACGCCAGAAAGTGTTATTAGTGCTCACTTCAGTGAGGATGCATTTCTGGATGGTGAGGATGTCTGGGAGCAACAAGACCTGCATCTTGCGCTGGATACAGACAACTCCAACTCCAGCTGCATCTCTTCCAGCACTACCACCGATGAGGACTCACCTGATCCAGTACCTTTCCAGTTCAAACCTCACCTGCCTATTGAGGCGGTGATCACTGAACGATCCAATGACCGAATTATTGTCAAGATCCGGCAATCTCCAGCAACTGGCACTGCTGATGATACCTTCAGTCGCACTCTTGTAGATGAAGACTTGGAGTCGTGTGAAACTCTGTCAAATAAATCTGTAACACAAGTAGAAGCTTCCCCCAAGCTAAACGTGGCTAAAGCTTTGGAAAATATGTCAACGAGGGAACTGGATCGCCCTAAAACTCCTCATTTACACACATCGGCAGATTTAACAGAAATTGTTAATGTCTCTAAACGGCAGTCATATACAGAGTCTGCATCATCTGCAGATGAGATGGAAATATCGAATGCATCAGAGGGGCGCCTTGCTATTGTAGAGGATGCAAGCAGCAGTAGCGGCACCCCACAGAAGAGCTCAACAGAGAAAAACTCTAGGAAGCGTAAGCGGCATTTGGAGAAGCCGAAAGCCAAGCGCGCCAAAAAGGAAGTGCAACATACCAAGGTGCAAGCAAAAAAGAGAACGTCTTCAGGAAGTCTGCGTCCGTACAAAGAGCCCTGCACGCCCCGGGCAAGAACCGAGCAGGTGCAAGTGAAAGATAAAAGGACGTCTTCCGGACGTCTGCGTCCACGCAAAGAGTCCAGCACCCCCGAACGAGAGGCGAGCAACAGCATTGTGTCCCCACCAAAGATCTCTCCGTCTAACCTGTCCGCCAAGAACCTGGTGAAGAAGAACGGGGAGGTTGTCGTCACATGGACTAGGTTAGAAACAGAATGACACTGTAACACTTGTATACGCTTATATATTCTTACTGTTTGCTGACTACAGACACGCTATGGGTTTAAACGGCCATTGCCTCGTAGATAATATACATTTTAAGATTTAATTGATTTGAATTTTTAAGGTTTCATTGTTGGGGTCGAGTGTTGTCTTCAGATCGATTGGTAGAGCAGCTGAGTGAATGAGAGGTCACCCATTCAAGTGCTTTAGTCTTTTCCACCACTTGGTGGTACTCTGATACAAGTCCAGACTATTTAGCATTTTATTGTCTTGTTGCTGTATTCTGCAACGTATGAACCTGTATAGTTTTTCTGCAATGCTGTAACAAGTTGCATGATGCAAAACCATTTGTTTGTTGTTGGGCACACTAACTGTAACGCCTCTGCCTTCATTCCCTCCAGAGATGAGGATCGGGTTATTCTGATGGAACTCAAGAGCAGAGGATCGTCTCAGGAGACATTTTCTGCCTTATCTGAGCAGCTCAACAAAGCGCCCATGCAGGTATGCTATTATATCTATAGAAAGATGCATAGCCTTGAAGCTTCACTAAGCAATTGTTCCCCTGATTTGGAATAGTCCCCTCTAGAGTTGCTGTTTTTACTTTTTGAAAGTAACAAGTACATTATCTTAATTGTACTCAAAATTATTTTTGAAAGTATAAAGTACAATGTTCAAAAATACATTTGAATATAAAAAGCACACTTTTCAATGTCACTTTATTAATGTTATCATTTGAATAATTACTTACAACTTAGCCAAGCTACTTCACTTGACGTTTATAAATCATGCTGCATTGACAGCACGCAACATTGAGATGAATATCTGAAACATTTGCAAATGCTGCTCACACAACCTTTCAAAGGTGAAAAAAATACTTTTCCCCGTTTTGGGAAAAGTAAGGAGTAGAAGTACTCATATTTTTGTTAAAAATCTATGGAGTGCAAGTAAAAGTCATCAGAGAAAAAAATACTTCTAAAAGTACAGACTTAAATACAGTACCTGAATATTTGTACTTTGTTACTTGCCATCTCTGTGCATCTCTCATTTTTCAATTACTTTTGTACCCAGTGGAAAAAATGCCAATTGTACCTGTGTTGCAACTTACCTTTGAACCTTCTACAGATTGCTGAGAGAGTCTCCCAGCTGATGAAGCTGTTTAAGAAACAAGCAAAGATGGACAGCTCTTCACCACATTGAATGATCAGAAATCCTCTCCCTCCACAAAGTGGGACACTGCCTGTGATCCAAAATGGTTGAATATTATAAAATTGTCTTTTACATGACGGAATTCCAGCTGAAATGGCAGGCAAGATGTATCTATCATTTATATAAGGCTTGTTCTAATGAAACTACAAGTGACTGAGGTCAGTTTATTTTGTGGCTGTATTTCAGTAGATTTTTATATTTGTAAATAAAACATTTGGTTTGCAAATTGTATTTATCCAATGTACATTTTTAGAAATAATAAAAATTATTTTCCCCTTTTCTAATACAATTTAATACTATATGCACTATCTGATGCTATTTGCATTTCATTCACATTTCCGCGCAAATTCTGGCATACCCCCATCGCAAAGACGAGAATTAAAAAGAACAATGGCTGTGTTTACAACACTTTCATTGTGAATGAAGTGCAATGATTGAAGTGGAATGGAATTACCAAATTCCTTGAATGATCCCCATGTAGGGACATGCGTGATAAAGCAAATATGTTCCCTCTTTTCTTTTGATGCTGCTTTCTGCTCTCAACAGCATTTCATAATACATAAAGAGGATGTTAGAATTAAAATATTTTTGATTTGTAGCTATATAAAATTAATTTTATATAACTACAATTTCATTGTTTTAGCAATGGGAAGTCAAAACTTCCAAATCTTGAGCTTAATTTGTAACCGTAATCCCTACCTACTTGAATAGAGGGGGGGGGCATAGCACAACTTTATTGTGTTTTACCATGCGGGTACAACAAGGGTATTTCTGTGCATTTCACTCATCACTGTTAAAGCACTTGTATATGTTGCCCTGTTTGTGATTTGGACATGGCTAGAGCGCTAACTTATGTTTTTTGGGACTCAGAGGAAGCCTAAAATTACAGAATGGTCCTCCACATCTAGTCAATCAACTGAATCGGTCTCTTTAGTTGGAACATAATGGACAGTGCAGTAGCGGATGCATTACGAGATGATGGAAGTTACCGCGCCCTGCCGCTTTTATCGCACAGTTCACTGTATGCACATGACATGCGAGTGGCGTGCTACAATCGCATCAAAATGCATTCTTATAGACCGTTTGATCTAGTATCGTCTACCACTTAGGGCCCTTAGGGCCTTACATTGTTGACGTGGACCTCATTGAATTAAAGGGTTCATCAAGTCCTTAACTAAGCCAAACATGGAACTTTTTTTTTGTTTTATCTTGACAACTGACTAAACCGTGACTCGGTGTGAAGACCAAGTCAGGTTGGGTTCAGTCGTGAGTAATGGGAAAAATCCATGTTTCAGTTTGCTTAGTGACTGCGTTGTGTCAGAATTCCTCACTGACATGAGCAGTATAAAATGCAATTCTCACTCGGCATTAAAACTCTGTGTTGACATGAGTCTGTGAATGCCAAAATGGAACGTAGAGCTGCTAGTCAGGCAGCGATAATCAATCGTGAGGCATACGGCGGGTGTTGTTTGTTTTTCTCTGTAGAAGTATTTTTTGTGGTTGACGGTTTGATCATTGGTCTGACTTGATTTCAGATCTATATTTTATTTAATTTTCATTTCACACTAATCATTTTGGTTTTCATGATCTAATCACATATTTGAGTGTTATGTAATATTTTAATTGTACAGTTTAAGATTTGGTTTTGTTCTCCATCTCTTGGATGGATGTTGTAGAAAATCACTGTTTTTGAACGTTGAAAAATGGCAGCACTGCCTTGTTTTTTTGCCATTGTAACTATTGTACAGTGTTGTTCATGGAAAATAAAATTTTATATTATCAAGGTTTGTCCATCAGTAGTCTTAACTTCGCAGTTGACCCTTAGACGTCTCCTAGGAGTAATTTCCTATTGTGGAGGAATAAAGCGGGATGGATTCCCGTAATGTGGAACATGTTCACCCATATGTTGAAATATATTTTATTAGGCTCCTTATTTAGTCACACATACATACATACATGTTCAGTGAAATTCTTCCTCCACATTTAATCCACCCCTGGGGAGCGATGGGCAGCCACGGTGCAGCGCCCGGTGGCCAACTCCAGATTCTGAGCCAGGGACACTGACTGAAGCAGGTTAACTAAAACATGTTTTTAGTATGGGGAAAATCAAGTGCCCAGGGAACTCACACAGACATGAACCATGCCCAATAAAGTAATTCATCCATCCCTCTGAACTGGTATTTATAGTGTTTGTGTAAAATAAAAACATGACACATTCTCATAAATGAACAAATGTTGACAATATCATATTTCACGCTGCATGTGGTAGAATGTGCGCCAACATGACTGATCTTTCTCCGTAGCCCACACATTTGGGTTCCTTGTGTCTATTTCCATCACCTTCGACCAATTCCTCAAGGTAGACTATTTGTCGCCATGTTGGTTATGGGATTTTGTGATCATTGAGATCTGGTGAATTGTACTTCACGAAGCAACTCGGCAACAATCCGGGAGTCTGTCGGTTCTGCCTGGCTTGCCCACCCATAAATTAAATGTAACATTTTATGTAACAACTGTTCCCGATATCCCAAATTATCGCCGTAATCTGATTAGGAAAATTGACACACAATATGACTTGGCTCCACTGTAGACTACAGTATAGGTCTATTAATAGAGTATCATAATAGAGCATGAGTGTGTGTGCGTGGCTGGTTATTGATGTGTGCTGTCCGTGCCTCACTGTGTATACCCGGGGGCCTGTCTTTTGGTCACGTGACGGGTGTAGCGCCCTGGCATTACCAAGCAATCGATGGGTGTGCACCCGGGAGTCCTAGTTTCCTCGCACCAGGGAGTCGTGCCAGTGCGACCCAGGGAGAAAGACGCTCTCTCTGGTGGCACCATGGGTTCAGGGTGAAGAACCACGCTGGACTAATGTGAGTGGCTGTGACTTTTAAAATGATTGTTGCTTTCCTTGTTTTGGAGTCAGACCACGAACGACGATTTTTTTTCTTTGAGCATTGGGATGAATGAAGATGTTGATCTCAAGTTTAAATCAGCCCGGCCCGTCATCCTTTTTTTTTTGCACTTTTTACTTTTGAAAATACTTTTGAGTACATTTCAGCGCCTGTACTTTCACTTTCAATGATACATTTCAGTGTATTTCAAAAGTAAATTGACGATATTTTGGATCAGTACTTTGTAATCTTACTCAAGTTGTTTTTGTACAAATGTATTTTACATTTACTCAAGTAGGAAAACTTGTGCAATCTATACGTCTGCCCTAAACACTAATCTCATCCTCACCAACAGCGCAAGCAGGTGAAGCAGCACGATGTGACGCGCCATGGGGGATTGGAACTTACTGGGCAGCATCCTGGAAGAAGTCCACGTCCATTCTACCATGGTCTAGTATTTGTTTTTATCTTTTATGC
>OMKY01053104.1:0-10523 GCA_900302395.1 Bregmaceros cantori | reverse complement strand
CGGCGGCCTCGGTCGGGTGCCACACGGGTCTGGCTGCTGGCGGCCGCAGGGCCCCAACGACAAGCGCCACGGAGCGATCCCCTGTCCAATCCAATCACCCGCACACAGCGTGCATGACGTCATCCATAGACTGTATATAAAGTAGACGCAGCGTGCGTGACGTCATCCATAGACTGTATATAAAGTAGACGCAGCGTGCATGACGTCATCCATAGACTGTATATAAAGTAGACGCAGCGTGCATGACGTCATCCATAGACTGTATATAAAGTAGACGTAGCGTGCATGACGTCATCCATAGACTGTATATAAAGTAGACGCAGCGTGCATGACGTCATCCCTAGACTGTATATAAGGTAGCGTGCATTACATCATCCCATTGCTGTGAACAAACTCGGGTTGTGCCGCCGACTGTGCGCTGCCATCCCCGTATATCTGGGACAAGGAGAGCTAGAGAGAGCTATACAGTATATGAGAGAGATACACCCCACACGCGACTTCTTCCAGTGGTACTGTCTGCTAGGGGCGCCAACGACCGAGTCAGAATGAATGGGATCCTATGGGAGCTGAAATAAAAAATATTAACGGCAAATCTGACGCGTTTGTGAAATTATGACCCCCCCTCACACAATTGACCAGTAATTAAGCCAGCAATATACTTGAGACTAGGCTCCACCAGCCTGAGGCCCATACCAACCTATGGTACTAAAACAGAATCTGATAATCATTAATCTGAAAATTATTTTCCTCTTAAAAATCTCTCTGAGCTAAATGAATCAGATTAACATTCCAAAGAGATGAACCGTGCAGCTCTACTTGCGCTTCTGCCACTATTCTAAATAAGTGAGTTGACCTGAGGTGGCCACCAGCTGGTGGCGTCCCAAAGCAGGCATTGGAGTGTTTTGTCTGCTCTGATAAGGAAGGTAGAGGTGGCTATCAACGCGCTCCGCTGTCAACTGCTGCTGCTACGGTTTCTGGCTGCCGGCCTGTGATTACCGCACAGTCTCCTTATCTATATTGTCTTTCTGCCAATATCCCGAACTCCTTCCGATCCTTATTAGGGGCGTGGAACTTTGGCCACCTAACTATTTCATTTCAATTCAGACAGACAACAATTTGATTAGACCATTTGTAATTTAAGAAAACTGATGTCTGATTCCTCAATTTATTTTTAAATTTTTTAAACTTTATGAGCATTTACTTGTAATTACCTGCGCCGCGAAGCAGGTTATGTTTTTGGTAGCGGTGGTTTGCCTGTCCCCAGGATAACTGAAGAAGTTGTGGATCTGGATGAAATGTTGTTTGTTGGAAATGACACACGGAAGAATTGATTTTGGTGCATTTCTGTAGAAACTTAATCATACTTGATCACCAAATTACCGATAGATCCGCTGTCACGTGACCAGGCTTCCCGGTTGCATGGGGCCGCGGGGAAATGTAGCTTGTTCGTCGGTGGGAATACAGTCTATGGGTCAATCGCACTTGCATTGATAATGGGTTGCCACACATACTGCTAGCACTAAAAGTACTATTTTTTTGTACCACTACGCCGCAGGTTTGCAATCTGTTTTGGACCATTTTTCAACATGTCAACATACACCTACCGCGCTATTTAAAAAGGATGGTGGTTGCTATTCCACAACCAAATGAAGAACGAAGCAAGGGGGGGTGATGTGTAACTTTGTCACAGAGCGACATCTAGTGGTCGGATTTTGAACTGGTGTGTGTTTTGTGTCCTCCTACCTTTGTCCAATACCAGACTTTACGTAGGCAACATTCAGGCACCGTAAGTGACCAACAAAAGGGCGAGACAAAAATGTGCAGTGTTTTGCGTGTAAACCCGTCTACACCACTAGCAGCTTCTGTAGTCTGCCCATTCAGCAGTTCAGGCATTTTTGGGCAGTGTATGAAGCCACTTCTCCAGTACCAAAAAACTTGGCGCATCTCAGTTAAGTTTAGTTCAGTTAACGGGCAACGTGTTTCCACTGCTCTTAACGCGGCCACAAAGGGGTGGTGCCACATTTTTTCAAAACTAATTTTTGATACGCCTGTGCTCACCCCCACCCCTGCACGTGTAACACCCATCCCTGAATTCACAACACTTTGCTGCGGCCGCTGCCCAGCAGTGGTGCGGGGGGAAACAGAGATGGTGGAGGTGATACCTTCTACCTTTGTTCTATTGATGCCTGCCCCACTTGGGGATGGGAAAGGGTTGGGGGGACACGCCCCCCCCTCCTGTGATTGGCCGCTCACATTCCCTCACCCCCTCGGAGACTCTCCAATCGGCGACCAGTAAACGTGCCCGAGGACGGCCAGAATTCTGGACCCACATCTCAGCGGGTCCTGAAACCTGGCCTGGCCGATTTTACCTTGTGGAGAATTGATTATCGGGGTGGATGTGCATGTGAACTGTGCCGTGCTGGCCTTAAGTAAGCCAGTGGAAAAGGGGCTTAGCTTAACCTACCTGTATCTGTGTGTTCCTCAGGTATCGGCCAGGGCGTCCCCGTGGTAGCTCTGATCATCGAGGGGGGGCCCAACGTAATTCTCACCGTGTTGGAGTACCTCCAGGAGAGCCCGCCCGTGCCTGTGGTCGTGTGTGAAGGCTCAGGGCGCGCTGCCGACATCCTGGCCTACATTCACAAGCACACAGAGGACGGAGGGTGAGCGCAATTCACATTCAACTTTATTTCTACAGCACTCATACACTCATAAGGGCAGACCAAAGTGCTTCACAGGCAAAAAATTAACAAAATATGTTACAGTAAAAAATGGGGATTCAAATAGTGCCAGAACCAACGCATCATCCACACATCGCTCATCGCTAGACGGTTGCATTGGGTCTAGGAAAATCAGGCTTGCCGTCGGTATGGATTCCATCGACCAATCATCGCGGACGTGGGTGGAGTTTGTATGGGCTACGTGAGCCGTGGGCGGAGTTTGGTTGTCACGCCTCCACGCTGCTTGTCCCTCCTACTGTGCTGTGACTGGATAACACGATTTGATTGCCACCGTTTTTTGTTTTTTTTTACATTATCCGACCCTGGTTTGGCCAGACTCAATGCAAGCGTCTAACGATGTGCGATGCGTGGACAATGCGTTGATGCTGCTGCAAAAAATATGTTTTAATGAAATGATCTCCAGTGCCTTTATTTAATGATGTGGTTGATGTTGCTAGAGGCCTTCCGGACGGGGTGGAGGCCGACATCGTGGCCACCATCAAGAAAACCTTCAATCTGAGCCATAGCGATGCCAAGCACCTGTTTCATACCCTCATGGAGTGTATGAAGAGCAAAGAGCTGGTCAGTTCACTTCAATATCTCTACCTCGCTCTTTCTCTCGCTCTGTGAATCTGTCTTTCCTCTATCTCTACCTCTCTCTCTCTGGGTCCCTGGTGTGCCTGTATCTCGCAACTCTAGATCTTTCTATCTAACTAGCTTGTTAAGCTGTGACATAGTGTTTGATATTCTCATTTCTTCAACTTCTTTTTAAAGTTAAAAAAACAGTAACGTGTTCAATGCTCGTTCCATTGTTTCCTACCCACCCCCACCTCCCCTCCACAGATCACGGTGTTCCATATCGGTACCGATGAGACGGAGGACATCGATGTAGCCATCCTGAGAGCGCTGCTCAAAGGTCAGTTAAAGGTCACGCCCTGCTCCTCTACCAACAGCCGACTAATCCAAATTTGACTAATCCGAATCAGTGTTCTTCAAATTTTATATTATTTTTACATACACAGTATGATACTTGAGACACACGGCATTGTTTACATTCGCCACGTGTGAGTGTGTGCGCGCGCGTGTACACTTGACCATGGTCCTGCTGGATGCCTCCGTGCACATATGCAGGGGTGTGCGCAGCAGCAGGGCATGCACATGTCTGGGCGTGTGTGCTTATCCACACGGGCTGCTTCGCTCTGTGTGTATGTGATTTTGTAACAAGGGTGAACTTGAATATTTATTTTATATTCTCTATATATTCACCTATATATACTTTTTCCGTTCATGTTTAAGTTGAGGTGTGTATCAACAGTGCACATTTGACGCAAGTGTCAACCTTTGGTCATGTCCACGAATGCTCAGACGCACCTACGTGATGCGCACACGCCGCTGCTCAGAGCCCGCATGATTGTGGGTGTGGCTGACACATGAGGCCGATCCTGTAGCATTACCAAACTCCTCCCGCAGACGCACAAGTGGCGTAATCACTCGATTCTAATTATATTAATGTGAAAACAGGGTTTAAAACGCCATTATATTCGCTTGATGACTGACAGTGAAAATGGACGTAAATAGTCTCCCAGACATAGGATATGCTAAAATATGTAGAGAACGGAAAAATAAACGTTTTTAAGCGTTTTGTTTTTTTTGTATTTCTTAATGTTCCGTTTGTGTTCCGGAACATTTGAAGAAATCGTTTTCCGTTTGTTTCCCCTCCTCGTAAAATTCCACTCGTTTTCGGTCCTTGAACCGGTTCAGATCCCTGGCTCAGGACAGATTGCTCAGACGACCAAGTGACATAGCCCGGGTGTCTCAGCGTTGCAAACCAACTCCTTCTAGTCTGCAAGAGAGGAACCTCCCACCGAGAGACGACCTTGCCTGGGTGCAATAATTTTGGCCAGCACACTTTCAACTTGGCTTGGATGATGAAATGACCCCCTCGAGGCCATTCAAATTCACTTTCCATTTTTTATCTTGCTGCATGCTCCTGGTCGCAGTCCACAACTCCCTCGCCCACCTACAGGTGATCTGAGGTATTTGTTAAAACGTCCAACATATGGTGTGACCACCTCCTTGTGACATGTGCTGTGTTCTTTTTGTAAGGTGCTTGTTCAGCGTCTCTGTTTATATTCTATTCCCATGTACTCAGTAACCCACCCCACTCTCCACCTACACACTCCCCAACACCTCTACACTGGTTCTCACTTTTCATACAAAGTAGTAGAAAGCAGGGCTTTGAACCAAGATTTTTGCCCAAGTGGTTTGTTCCGAACAGAAACAGAATTATAACGTTTCCGGTTATGTGTTCCACCAATAAATTTACGTTCCTGAACCGCTTAAAACAAAAAAATATTGTTCCCGGAACGGTTAATTTCGTTCCTGTAAGCTGTTTAACGCTATGTAATATATGTTGTGGCGAACCCACAGCGACTCGCTACAGAGGCCCGCTGGTGGCGCTCTACAGTCGGAGTCTCATTGCGTGACGGGGCGAACCCACAACAATACGCTGCAGAGAGTCCCACTACGATTCATACTTCACTGCTGCATCGTAGATTTTATAAATACTTTCCCTCTGTTGCGCGGGAAACCTGAGTTCACGTCCCACCCCCGGCAGCTTGTCAAAATATTTAATTTTATGATGTAATCCCGCTTACCACCAGTGTGTGGTCGACGTACTACAGTTTGCGAACCATTGCTCTATAACATAGCCAAGCCACGATGATCTGAATATTAACACTTTAACCCTTTCCACTCCGCAGACTTCCACAGAAGTTTTTGTTTTGTGTTGTTTTTTTTTTTGTAATTTATTAGAGTGTGTGCAAAAGTGTAAAGAATGTACTGAAAATAGTGTTGCACTTTTAGGGAGTAGTGATAGATTTAGTAATTAGTGGGTGTTTGTGATTCAATACATATTCACAGTTAATTGAATCATTTATTTATTTCAACATCAGCTGATCATATTGAGGCTAAATCTCAATTTGAGCATTTGACATAATCCTACTCCCCCTAAAAAGCACCTCTCCATTGTATATTGATATGTGGTTGTCTTAGTTCCCACACCAGCTTTCCTTTCCCGTTCCTGTTGAATTGTGCAGTTGAACATGAACAGTCTTTCTAGAGTGTGGCAATTCTAGGACAAGTCTTTACATTTTTTTTTCTTCTTGTGACCATCACGCTGATATTGTCATAAAATCTGTGGCTTCCATATGCTCTTAAGATGCGTCATTACCTGTGCCACGGAAGCAGGTTATGTTTTTGGTGGCGTTGGTTTGTCGCCAGGATAACAGCAAATTTTGTGCACGGATCTGCATGGAATTTTGTACAGTTTAGAAATGACCAACGGAAAAATTGATTACATTTTGGTGTATTTCTGTAGCTATAACTGTAACTATGAGTAACATAGTCATACTTAATAACCAACTTACCGATAGATCGCCGGGCGCAGTCAGGTGACCACATTTCCGGGTCGCAGGTGCCACTGGGAAATGTAGTTGGCTTGTTCACCAGTGGCGTCAATCGCAATCGCGCTACTCTAGGAGCACTTGCATTGATAATGGGTGCCACACATACTGCTAGCACTAAAAGTACTATTTTTTTTGTACCACTCCGATGAAGGTTTGCAATCTCTGAGTGCTCCTAGTTTTCTCATGTTATTGACAGTGTTAGTATGAAAGGATGAGAGAGCGGGAACGAGCCAACTTGCAGTATATGACCGTGAGGGGAATGGATCTCGCGGCGCTGCGTGCGCTGTGGTCTTCTACTTTGCGTTGTCATTTTCGCCACAGTCGCCAGTCCACAGCTTCTTCATGAACTATTGATTTAATGTTTTATTGTTAGTCTATTAATGTTCTTCTGTTGTGTTTCTGCTCTCCAGGCACCAATGCACTAGCCTTCGATAAACTGGTCCTCACCCTGGCCTGGGACCGCGTAGACATTGCCAAGAACCATGTCTTCGTATATGGGAACCAGCTCCTGGTAGGACTTTCTGTCTTTCTTCCTTTCGTTTCAGTTCATATTATTTTAAATAAAATGAAATAATATGAAATGAATAAATGGAATGAAATAACTCATTTAGTTCTTTAGACTATAAATAGGACAACGGTGCCTTTAAATATGTGTGTGTGTGTGTGTGTGTGTGTATCTGTGTGTGTCTGTGTTTGTGCTTGCCTATGTCTGTGTGTGTCTGTGTTTGTGTGTCTGTGTTTGTGTGTGTGTGTGTGTGTGTGTGTGTGTCTCTGTGTGTGTCTGTGTTTGTGCTTGCGTGTGTCTGTGTGTGTGTGTATGTGTCTCTGTGTGTCTCTGCGTGTTTGTGTGTAGGTGGGCTCCCTGGAACAAGCCATGCTGGATGCCTTGGTGATGGACAGAGTGGACTTTGTTAAACTACTGATAGAGAACGGTGTGAGTCTGCACCGCTTCCTCACCATCAACCGCCTTGAGGAGCTCTACAACACAGTAAGACACACTCTATCTGCTGGTTACCTGCGCCACGCAACAGGTTATGTTTTTGGTCGCGTTTGTCCCCAAGATAACTGAAAAAGTTGTGCACGGAGCTAGGTGAAATTTTGTACAGTAGTTGGAAATGACACATGTAGGTGCATTTCTGTAGCCGATAAGTAACATAATCATACTTAATCACCAACTTAGCGATAGATCGCTGGGCACTCACCGCAGTCACGTGACCAGAGTTCCGGGTCGCTGGGGCCGCTGGGAATTCAGAATGTAGTTGGCTTGTGCTGAACATGTTTGCCGTGTTGTGAATCGCAATTGCGCTACTCTACGAGCACCGGTAATTTATTTTTCCATGACCCACCCTCATTACTAATGGCTAATTGGCCAATCAGCACGGACGTCGGCGGAGTTTGTACGGGCTACGCAAGACGTGGGCAGAGTTTGGTTGTCATGCCTCCACGCCGCTTGTCCCACCTACTGCGCTGTGAGTGGATAACACGATTTGATTGACAGTTTTTAAAAAAAAACCTTTTCCGACCCTGGTTTTACCAGACCAAACGTCTAGCGATGTGCAATGCGAGGACGATGCTCTGTAGCGAGGCGTTGTGGGTTCGCCCCCACATATATTACATAGTATTAAACAGCTGAACAATATTTTTATGTTCTAACCGGTTCGGGAACATCAATTCTTTGGAGGAACTCATAACCGGAAACATCTTAATTCTGTTTCTGTTCGGAAAGAACTGAGTAGGAAAAAATATCGGTTCAAAACCTTGATTACTTCATGAAGATTCTTGTGAGCTTCTAATGGAATGTAGTTGATCGGGGAGAAGTAGAATGTTGGTGATCGGGTGCCGATCAGACTTTTTTCCAAAGATCGGGACTCGTGATTTTGTCCCGATCCTGATCAGGAACGGTAAATGAGTCGAGGAGCATGCCAAATTACTTTTGAAATTGACAATTGTGCCAAATAGTATGGGTACTACCAATTTTTGCACTGTACCGGAGATCGGGATCGGCCGATCCTTAAAACCAAAGGATCGGATCGGAAGCAAAAAAACGTGATCGGTGCACCCCTAATGGGATGCTACTGTTGAGGCTTTGAAATGTCTCTGTTGTGTTCTCTTGTGTCCTCTAGAAACAGCCTTCCAACAACCCCACACTGCTGCACCTGGTCAGGGATGTCAAACAGGTTGGTTCATTCCACTACACACGGTGTTCTTCTCCTCCCCAGCTGCACAAAGTCAACAAAAAGAGGAATTAGGACGCATTACTGCATCCAACGCAAATGTGTAATTTGCATTTGTCAAGAGAGATTTATTGTCATTGTCCATACCAACACTGCAAGTAATAAAATACAAATACTCCGCTAGAATGCATACAGAAAAGAGACTCTAGTGCTTAGATGATGTAATAATAGTTGATAATGAAATAAAATAAATAAAAATAACAATGGTAACAATAAAACTGATATTAAACTTCTAATGTTGAGCAGTTTCAGAGTTCAGGAGTCGGACGGAGTGGGGGAAGAAACTGTTGGCCAGTCTTTTTGTCCGTGTAAACTCCGTGTGTCCGTGTGTTCGAAATCGCTCCCTATCCCCATATGGGGCACACACCATTTTGTAGGGGTGTTCGAACTCTCCATGTACCCTATATTGTGCACTGAAGGTATCCCACAATGCACCGCAAAAAGTAGTGAGCATTGATGTACCCTAGACGAAGCAATATAACCTATGATGCATTGGGAGACGTTTTAAAAAATGACCTAAAATTAAAAAAAGGGAGTAAATAGCGACAGCAAATAGTTGAATTTTATAATTATATTTTTGATAATGATATTTTATAATAATTTTAATGGCACCAACTCTAGTGTCCGAAATATCTGCTGTTGCTGTTGAGTGCACTATAGCTTGGGGGGTAGGGAGTAGGGGATAGGGAGCAATTTCGGACACAGCCAGTGATTTTCATTGTGATTGTGTCCCCAGGGTAACCTTCCTCCCAACTACAAGATCAGTCTCATTGACGTGGGCCTGGTCATCGAATACCTGATGGGAGGAACGTACAGGTGTAACTACACCAGGAAGCGCTTCCGAACCATCTACAACAGTCTCCACGGCAGCAACCGGGTATCCTCATCTTACTGTTCTTCATCTAAAGCCCCTTTTCCACTGGCTTACTTAAGGCCAGCACGGCACAGTTCACATGCACATCCACCCGGAAAACTGTTTCTCCACAAGTGCAAAACGGCCAGGCCAGGATTCAGGACCCACTCAGTTGTGGGTCCAGAACCTGGCCGTCCATGGCCAGGTTTGCTGATCGCTGATTGGTCACTCTCTGAGGGGGTGACGCAACATGGCCGGCCAATCACAGGAGGGGGTCGTGTCAACCTGCTTTTTTGTTTTTTATTTTAGGTTAGACTAGGGGTTAGGTTTAGGGGTTAGGTTTAGGGATTAGGCACAGATTTGCAATCTCTGAGTGCTTCTAGTTATACTATGCAGTGGTGAATCTTTCAGCGATTTTATGTGCAACATGTGTGTTATAACAGAGGTCTGGTCGCAGCATGCCGGGCTCGGCCTCTGGGCTGCGCAACAAGAACCACGAGACGTTCAGCATCCAGGCAGATAAGAAGGAGAAGACCAGGCATGGACACTTTTTGAAGACAGCCCAGCCGTACAAGCCCAAGGAGGTAAGTTTTATCAAAACACTACCCTTCACGCCCAATGCTAGGGTGTACTCAGATATGGGGAGAGTAGCCATGAAAATGACGCAAGTAAAAGTATGGCTACCTCAGCAAAATATCAAAATATTACTCGAGTAGAAGTAAAAAGTAGTCATCCAATATAGTTACTCAAGTAAAACTACAAAAGTACTTAAGTAGCGAAAGTACTGAGTAACTTTCAGTAAAAAAAAAAAATATATATATATGTATATGTGTATATGTGTATATGTATATATGTATATATGTATATATATGTATATATGTATATATGTATATGTATGTATATATGTATATGTGTGTATATATATATATATATATATATATATGTATATGTATATGTATGTATATGTATGTATGTATGTATATGTATATATGTATATGTATATATGTATATATGTATATATGTGTATATATACACACACACTCCCGCTCTTTCTCTATTTCTCTGACTCTCTCTCTCTGTGTGCGTGAATGTGTATACGTGTCTGTGTATATGTGTGTGTATGTATGTGTATGTATATATGTGTATGTGTATATATGTGTGTGTCTGTGTATATGCGTGTGTGTGTGTGTGTGTGTGTGTATATGTGTGTGTATACGTGTGTGTGCGTCCACCAGCCACAACACTAAGACCA
>OMKY01053099.1:0-10718 GCA_900302395.1 Bregmaceros cantori | reverse complement strand
GCGCTGCGCTTCAACCAGAGCCAGCTGGAGGCCGAAGACAACGAGGAGATCACCATCGCCGACGACCACTACACCACGGCCAGCGCTCACACCGACGCAGCCCCCGCGGCCGACCGCGGCTACGCAGCAGGAGACCAAGCGGAGGCTGAGAGCCAAGACGAGGACCAGCAGTCAGATAGAGAGGTCAGAGCGTCACTCCCCTACCATTCCAGGGCCTACTAGCCCCCGGGTTGACCCGCGTCCCGCGCCGGTAGGCGCGGACGCGGGTCAACCCGGGAGCTAGTAGGCCGGGTTTATGTGCGAAACGGGTTTATGTGCGAAACACTGGGGGGAGTCATTTTGTCCTGCCCTTCTGTTGGTCACTTCCGGTGCCTTATTGTCGCCTTTGTCAACCCTGGTACTGGACCGAGGTTCGAAGACACAAAACACACACCAGTTCAAAATCCGACCACTAGATGTCGGTCTGTGACCAGTTACACATCACCCCCCTTGCTTCGTTCACCATTTTAATAAATATTGATGAAATACAGTCAAAATCCGACTTGAAGTTACTCATCGATTGGTCACATGTTCTTCTGGACCAATAGGCAGGCTGCTTCTACTATTAATTCCAAAAAGATTGAGAAAATGGAACGGGATTCACTGATTATTAAATCATGCATTTGTGGGTCACAGATCCGCACGAGAGCATTTGGGTTTGAAAAAGCACTCGGCAGGTGTGCGTTCTCCCTAACTAGACATGTTGAAAAATAGCCGAAAACACAGCAAAATAAATGGCATCTTGTGACACGGAATTAAAGAATGGAGATTGTCACCAAAATACATGAATGAATACATGAATGAATGAATTTTATTTTAGGACAGACAGTACAGAGCCATTAAACATTTCAGCATGAGACATGTGATACCTAAAGATGGTTGTACAAAAGACAGGCTTAGCAGAGTTGCTATATTTCACCCGGCTGTCCATGGATGGAGTACATACTCCGGTGGGGAACTTAAAACACAAGTAGAAACTGGTTAAAAGGGTTAAAACCTTGGCAACACTATGTTATAGATTGTTCTATTTGTCAGGTGAACTTGAGGCTGGGCTATATTGAAAAAAAATGTATCTCGATAAATGTTTGCAATATCTTGATATACGATATATATCTCTATCTACGGGAAAAAAGAGAAAAAAATGCACCAACGTCATTATTCATTCATTTATTTCACAAAGATGGTTGGGTGATGCTCGTATTTCATATTGAAACACAATCGTTTTCATGAAAACTATTTGTTATAACTAATTCATATTTTTTAATAATAGAAATATATATTTGTATAGTATTCATACAGTGTTTGATTAATACCTACTACTAAAATATGATAAAGAGTATTGTACGATTTTCTCCAAAGTTAAAATTTCTTGATCATAACATTTCTCGAGATCGCCCACCCTTAGGTGAACTGAGTCAGAATTTCAGGAGGAGTTTGAAATAAACCATATCTCTGATCCTTTGTGTCGGCAGTTGGACCTGGCAGAGGGACCGGAAGAGGCGAACGACTACATCCTCGTATCCCAAACATCGGACCTGACGGGCGGAGACTCCAGCAGCGGTGCCGATGCTGCCTCGAGCAGCCTTCCTGGCTGCGGGTGCGGCGGGTCGATCGCACCCGGATCCTCCGTGCGTCCCCCAGGATCTGAAGGGCTGGCTGAGGAAGCCTTCAAAGACCCTCTGACTGTGACCGCGGTGGACGTCCCCTCGGGCAGCTCCAGTCCCGACGAGGGCTCCACCCACAGCAGCAAAGACTCAGACTTCACCATGGTCAACCCCGGCGATCTGTAAACGGGAGAGACTCGGAGAATGTTTTACCAGGGTTCGTGTGGTCATGGAAATGTTATGGAATTTTAAAATTCACTTTCCAGACCCTTTGAATATTCATGTTAAATAGTGGGTCATAGAAAAGTCTTGGGAAATCAACAAGTCGTCCACGCATCGCTGGCGACGGGGCGGTTTGGTGGGTCTGGATCAACCAGGCCGACAAATCAGATTGTCGTCCACGTTCGGGCGATCTAATCAGCGCCCCGTTAAGGTGAGCTTTGATCGACTTGGACGTGGGGCCTCCACGCCACTTGTCACTGCGCTGTGATTGGATAATTCATTTGATTGACACTTTTTTTTACCCTTTTTTTATAACCTGCTTAATCAAGACAAAATGATCGTTCTAGTCGCCTGCGATGCGTGGACAGCCAGCATGTCTGCCTTGCTGTCTAGTGGTTGGACAGAGGGATCACTTCTATGATTTTGTAAATAGATAGAACCAGAGATGTGACCAAGTCCCTCTTTCAAGTCTCAAGTCTCAAGTCCTTCTTGGGCAAGTCAAGTCAAGTCCCAAGTCAACTCCAAGTCAACTCATCATTAACATGCTGTCATTTTAGCTCCAGAATCTGATTTTAATGAAGTCAAAAGCAAGCAATAGTTTTACTTTTTTAATAGCATCGTTTGATTTTTTTGCTACTTTATTCAAATCAGATTCTGGAGCTAAAATGACAGCATGTTAATGATGACTTGACTTGCCCAAGAAGGACTTGAGACTTGAGACTTGAAAGAGGGACTTGGTCACATCTCTGGATAGAACCGGCTACGGATCCAGACGAAGACATCCCTCTCTGTACATGATGGATCCATGAGCCTACTCTTCCTTAAAGTGGGCCCCCGTCCGGGCCCCTCTCCACAAGTTCTGTCCCTGGTATGTCAGGTGTTTGAGAGCGTCTGTGTACTTTTCTTGTTGTGTCTGTGTGTGTGAGTATGGCTGCCTCCAGGCATGTCGGCACATGCTGACATGCGTGCCAAGATCCTATCTCTTTTTTTTTTTTTTTTTTGCATGAAGGGCAGTGTCTTAAGACACAAGCCAGAACAAATGAATCGTCCACACATCGCACGCAACCAGAGCAATCTTTTGGTCCGGATTAAGCAGGTTCGGGAAGAAAAGGTGTGTCCGTCAAATGAAAGTTATCACAGCGTGGTAGGTGTGACGAGTTGCGTGGAGGCCCACGTCTCGAGTCGAACAAAGCCACAAAATCCGACTTGAAGTTACTCTCCGACTGGTCACATGTTCTTCTGGACCAATAGGCTGGCTGCTTCTTCTAGTAATTCCAAAAAGAACGAGATAATGGAACGGGTTGCACTGATTATTAAATCATGCTTCTGTGGGTCACAGATCAGCTCGAGAGCATTTGGGTGTGGTTTAGCACACCACCATCCATTTTAAATAACGCTGTAGGTGTGCGTTCCCACCAAGTAGACATGTTGAAAAATAGCCGAAAACACGGCAAACTAAATGGCGCCGGTGAAATGGCGTGATGTTCCGGTGGGTCTGACCCAAACCAGGTTCTGTTCCTATCAGCGCCCCGTTAAGGCGGGCTTTGTTCAACTTGAGACGTGGGGCCTCCACGCCACTTGTTACACCTACTGTGCTGTGATTAGATAACTTCATTTGATTGACACACATTTTTTCGAACCTGCTTAATTCACAGCAAATGATCATTCTCGTCGCGTGCGATACGTGGACGATTAATTTTTTCCGGCTTGCCAGATTTTTGTTGATGGGTCCTTCACTATGCCCTCCATCCCATTTGCCCTTCTCAGTGCCCTGGCCTGAAATATCTTCAGTGGAGTGTGTGCCTTCGTCTGACAGTTGAAAATTCCTTACATATTTCAGCCGACAGACTGTGAACTTTTGGAGGTTCAAACGGAGTCCTCTGCTGTATAAATAGCTCTAATATCTGGACTTGGTTTTCTGCTGGCCTGGTGAGCCAAAACCAACGAATGGTCCACGCATTGCACGCCACTAGATGGTACATTGGGTCTGGGCAAATCAGGCAGACTTCACGCGTATACAGGCTGACCGATCTAATTATTCTGCGTTTGGTATGAGCGTTGTGAGACGCGGGCGGAGTGTGGTCGTCACGGCTCCACGCCGCTTGTCCAACCTACTGCGCTGTGGCCGGATAGCACGATTCTACTGACACTTCTTGACAGTTCTAATCA
The DNA here is from genome assembly GCA_900302395.1 of Bregmaceros cantori. Lineage (NCBI taxonomy): Eukaryota > Metazoa > Chordata > Actinopteri > Gadiformes > Bregmacerotidae > Bregmaceros > Bregmaceros cantori. The sequence goes on along the minus strand of OMKY01053099.1, from coordinate 6,684 downwards.
TGTGTGACGCATGGACGATTCGTTGGTTCTGGCTCGCCAGTACCACCAGCACCTGGTTGTACTTGGAAGTTCTTTTCAATGGCCTCTCAATCGCACACGCCCTCACCACAACCCTTTGGGAGCAATTTGGTGTTCACTGTCTCGTGCAAGGATATGTTCACATCGCGTCTGTCGGAGGCGAAATTCAACCCTCCAGGCATTGGAACCGAGCAACAGCCACGCCAATGCTGTACGTACAGCAATATACCGTATGTCTTAGCCATGATACGAATAATTTGTTTAACCAGAGAAAATCTACTCTGTGGAAACTTTGTCCCAAAACTGTAGGAGCACCTCTTTCCAGGCCGACACTGGAAGTAGAGAAGGATCGTAACGGGCCATGCACTGACCATCGGAATCCGACGTCTTAGAAGAAAGGCAACCTCACAACGGTGGAGCCCCTCACCAAGAGAGTTTCGGAGAATAGCCTTGATTTTCTAGTCCCGCGCCCTCCCCCAAAGAATTATCATTTCCAGTCCGCTCTGCGTCCTGCCCCCACCCGCAATGAGCTTTCAATATTCGTCCCGCGTCGCACTGCTTTGCGTTGGGTCCCGCGGGACTCCCGCGGGTGTGCAGGGCTCTCTTTCAGAGCTAATGCTAGACTTCCTACACACAGAAGGGCTCTGCGTAAATCTTCCGTTGAGACTCTGCTCACAGCCCTGTATTCACTGACTTTGCCTGGCCAGCCAGGTAGACGTGGATGCTATGGCTTTCCGTGCATTCGGCCTGGACTTTTTGAGGCGCCGTTAAGGCAGACTCGGTGCCGCCGGTGCGATCGTGGTGGGGGTTCGACAGTACTGGATGTAAACAATTAATTGCGGAACGTGTCGTTTGAATATGTTGCTTTTCATTATTTTGATAATCGATTTTTCATTTAAAATTGAAGCGATCATTACCGTTAATTATTATTATGATTATGAAACGTTAATTATTACTAAAAGTTTGCAATATAAACTTTTTGCTGTTTCGCCATCTCCACATATTGTCATTTTTTAATGGAAATGTTAAAGCCTACTCTTCCATACCACCTTATAACATAGAGGTTTTTCCACCCAAAATAACTTGTTATACATGTTGCTGTGGGGCTTAACAATGTTCAGTATCCAAGAGAATGGGCGGGGACACTGGGAATGGAGACTGGCATTGGGAACAACAGATCATCGACACGTTTACAGGGGTGAATGGGCCACGCAAGGAAACGATTAATCACTGCCGATTAATCGATTTATCAAATTTGTTGCCGATTATTTCAATAATCTGTTATCGTCGATGAATCGGTTGCGGCTCTACTTTTCATTCATGCCGGGAATCTTGCGGTTTAAACTCAAGACGGGCGACCAAACTGTTTAGTATTATTTTTGCGGATCAAGTCACAGACGTGTCTGGCCATTTGTCTTTCCAGGGTATCTCTTACTTTGTTTCTGGCCAAATCTGTCCAAGCCAGAATCGTCCACCCATCTCTTGCGATGGGACAGTGCGGTGGGTCTGGACCAACCAGGCCGACAAATGAGATTGTCGTCTACGTTCGGGTGATCCAATCAGTGCCCGCCCTCCGTTAAGTCGGACTTTGTTCGACTCGAAACGTGGGCCTCCACGCCACTTGTCACACCTACTGCGCTGTGATTTGATGACTTCATTTGATTGACACACCTTTTTTCTAACCTGCTTAATCCAGACCAAAATATTGTTCTAGTCGCGTGCGATGCATGGGCGATTCATTTGTTCTGGCTAACTTCATCTGTGGCCAAAATCTGCCATGGTAAACCTCGACGCCAGACCTTGAACTGTATATAAATGCTTGTTGTTGTTTTTACCACTCTGTTGCCATGTACTGATCACACCTGTGTTAGAGCTGTTGGATTCAAATAACTTAGAACTTTTGTTAATCATTCGAATGTCGGCACTAATCTCTCTTTTTGCAGTGCAAAAGCACACTGTGGAGTAATTGGGCATGATTAGACTGCCTCTGTAAATAGATGTTATTAATCCCACATTATTAAGGCTTGAGAATGCTGGAAAAATGCCACACGGCATTTGAATTCTTAGGATGTGTGACTCGTAAACTAACAGCATGTTGCATTTCGCAAAGTTGCGAAGGTCTGGGTGCGAGCATATCGTTGGAATGTGCAAAAGCTGTAGTCTGTTGAGAGAGAGAGAGAGAGGAAAGAGAGAATTGGGACACATCTCGCCACCCTCTAACAGCGTCTGTTGAGATACCCGAGTCAGGTTTAAGGAAATAGCAGATGGTATTATTTCCTTACATCTGGAAGAAAATGACGAATAAATGCAATGTTCACTTTCTGAGCCAAATAAGTTATCTCCGTGAGCTGTGAGCAACGCATTGTCCACGCATCGCTCGTGATCCGCGGTCCGGTGGCTCGGGCTCAACCAGGCCGACAAATCAGATTGCCGTCCACGTTCGGGCGATCCAATCAGCACCCGGTTGAGGCAGGCTTTGTGACGACTCGAGACGTGGGCCCTCCACGCCACTTGTCACAGTACTGCGCTGTGATTTGATTTGATACACCTTTTCTCAAACCTGCTTACTCCCGACCAAGTGATTGTTTCAGTCGCGTGCGATGCGTGGACGATTCATTTGTTCTGACTTGTTGGGCTACAAAAGTTGATGTGCGTTGCGTGGATGGCTGACGGTCAAGCCTATTTATAAAAGTATACTTGTTTCTTAGTCGAGACAGATCAAGGTTTTTAAATAGCTTGACAGTTTCGGCTGCGGGGTTGCAGCCTTCTTCATGGAGATGGTGTCCTGTTGTCTGGTTACGCCATAGCTATAGCACTTCCTTGTGGCCATGTCATGGACTGGGATAATTCAAGAATCATCACATCGGAGAGCAACAGATATCAATGATGGATAAAGGAAGTAATAGAGATTAGGATGTGTGACAAGGACTCCATAAACAGAGCAGAGGGATCGTACACTCTCTCGCGCCCAGCTTGGATTCAATCCTGCAACGGCCCCCACATGGGGGTGGGCGGAGTCGGGCGGAAGTGATATAGCTGTGGCGTCACCGTGACAACAGGACGCCAACTCCATGAAGAAGGTTGCAGCCGAAACTGCCGAGGTATTTAAAAACCTTTATCTGTCTTGAATAAGAAACAAGTATAATTGTATGCATTTATGTCAGACAGTATGAACATAGTTAATCTAAGGAGCTTATTTATTCAATGACGAGCAATATATTGATCCTCCGCCATCACAATGCAACGCAGTCTGAGTGTTTCAGCTGCACAGTGTTTATGTCTCGTACCTTGCTACCGGCTCAGTAGATACACACCGTTGGAGGCGGAGATGGTCAATCCACTTCCAGAAGTTAAAAAGTCCTGCCACGTTTTGATTTGTGGAACGCAAACGGCGGAAGAGCTGCAGTAAATTAGCCTGGTAAGCGAACAACACTTAGTAACGTGTGTGATGCGTGAACGATTCATTCGTTCTGCCTTGCCAGCCTACTCATCAGCTGCTGGTGTTGTGCGTGTTTTGCAGTGCTCGGGTAGAACCAAAACATGGCAGGACTTTTATTTTCTGGAACTGGAGTTGCCAATGACCCCCGAGCCTAGTGAGCCAGAACCAATGAATCGTCCATGCATTCCACGCGATTAGTACAATATACCGTCCAGCGGTGTGTGATGCGTGGATGATTAGTTGGGTCTGGCTTGTAAATGACCCCGACCCCGTGCCCCACAAAACGTATTACTTGCAACGCTCTGCCTATCCCGGAGACGTAGACGATATCCGTTTGCCACGAGTGTTTTATGTTTTATTTTACACCGTACTGTGCAGCAGTTTTAGGCAGGTGTGCAAGAATGCTGTAAACTGAAAAGTACTTTTCATTTTTTTAAAGTAATCAAGTATTTCGTTTTAACCAGAAGCAGTGAATGAACAGAATGAATCCAAATGTGTTGCTGACCACCTTTTGCCTTCAACTACGGGTATACCGATCTCGTTTTTTTTGCTCCTGATCCGATCCTGATCCTTTAATTTTAAGGATCGGCTGATCCCGATCTCCGGTACCGAGTCCTGATCCTGCAAAAATTTGGCACAGTTGACAATTTCAATAATAGACAAAGTAATGAACAATCATTTGGCTCCCCGACTTATTTACAGATCCTGACTTACGATCTTGATCGCAACAAAATCACGAGTCCCGATCCTTGGAGCAACCTTTTTAGAAATGCACAACATCATCAGATTTAGCCTGGCCAGCCAGAACCAACGAATCGTCCACGCATTACTCGGTGGGTCTGGACCAACCATGCCGACAAATCAGATTGTCGTCCATGTTCGGGCTATCCAATCAGGCGGGCTTTGTTCGACCCAACAGGCCTCACACCTACTGCGCTGTGATTTGACGACTTCGATTGATTGACACCTTTTCAAACCTGCTTAGTCCAGATCTAATGATCGCTCTGGTTGCGTGCGATGCGTGGACGATTCTTTGGTTCTGGCTCGACATTTGAACTCTAGCAAAATATTGACGCCGATCTGAAGGTTAAAAGTCGTACCTCAACACATTTATTTGATAGATTTTTTTTTTTATTTGTATTTTTTTCTACCAGTGCCTCATGTCATTCAATCCATTTTGTGCTCTTTGTAATTTTTATTTTTTATTATGAGTCGGATCATGTCTCTGGACTATGAATGGTTAAATTATGGGCTGGCTAGCGAAGCGTCTGAATATAACTGTTTTTTTGTTTTAATCGGTTCTACTGTGATTCCACACCCCCCTGTCTCTGCCGACAGTGAAGCATGGGTAATGTTGTATTGTTATCTGTAGATCAATAAATACGTTGCTATCAGGCTGTGTCTCACTTTAACCGTTGTGCAGATATGGGCAGAGTAGCCATAAAAATGACTTAAGTAAAGGTAGAGGTGTTACCTCAGCAAAATATTACTCAAGTAAAAGTAAAAAGTAGTCCTCCAAATAGTTACTCAATTAAAAGTAAAAAAGTACTCCACAAAAAAGTTACTTAAGTAACAAAAGTACTGAGTACCTTTCAGTAAAAATAAATACATAAATTAGAGCAAGAGTGCCCGAGAGAGAGACCAAGAGGGAGGGAGAGAGAAAGCGAGCACGCCCGAGAGAGACCAAAAGAGAGAGAGAGAGAGGCCGAGAGAGACAGCGAGAGAGGGAGAGAGCGATACACCTCCTGAGAGAGAGAGAGAGATATGACACCAACATATCTGCCAACAGTTCTCAACGGGTGTCGCTAAAGAAAGTTAATGTAACGAGTAACGAATTGCTGACATTCAGTAAAAAGTAGTTTTTTTTGCACCTCAAATTTACTTGAGTAAAAGTACAAAGTAACTTGTGAAAAATGTACTCCAAAAGTAAAAAAGTACACAAAAAAGTGTAATGAAGTAAATGTAATGCGTTACTGCCCATCTCTGCCGTTGGGTGCCGAGGACTCGTTGGGTCCCTGTGCGTTTTTCCGTCTCATTTCCCGTTCGTTCAGTCACTAGTCATTCAGCAGAGATGGCATGTAACAAGGTTTTCTGGGTCCCACATAGACTTCCCAAAGTGTTAGTATCGTAATCTAACCGCCGTGCACATCCGTATTCCAGTCGACTGCCTGCTGCTGCTCCCCTGTACTCCGTACTCCTACATATGGCGGTGCTACAACTCTGCGCTGAATAGTGGTGAACAACAGAGATGGGCAGTAACGCATTACATTTACTCAGTTACAATTTTTTTGTGTACTTTTTTACTTTTGGAGTACATTTTTCACGAGTTACTTTCTACTTTTACTCAAGTAAATTTGAGGTGAAAAAAACTTCTTTTTACAGTAAAAAGTACTTGGTACATTAACTCTACCTTTAGCGACACCCGTTGAGAACTGTTGGCACATTTTTTGATGTCATACCTCTCTCTCGGGCGCTTTCTCGTTCGCGCGCTCTCTCTCTCTCTCGGTGTCTCTCGCTCTCTCTCTCTCTCCCACTCGGTCTGTCTTTCTCTCGGGCTCTTTCTCTCTCGGGCGATCATTTTTGTTCATTCATTTTTTGAACTCATTTTTTAAACAGAAAGTTACTGAGTACTTTCGCTACTTAAGTAACTTTTTTGTGGAATACTTTTTAACTTTTACTTGGATAACTATTTGGATGACTACTTTTTACTTCTACTTGAGTAATATTTTGCTAAGGTAACAATACTTTTACTTCAGTAATTTGTATGGCTACTCTGCCCATATCTGGTGAACAACTCGAGTCCATATTGCACGCTCTCGGACGTCCCGTTGTCCGTGTGTGTCAACATGTATTTCAGCGTCAATCAGCGCCGAAGAGTGTGGATGCTCAGCGCGCAGTCTGTGTGTGCGTGCAGGCGCTGCACTGCGTTTGTTCAGCCAAATTCAGCGAAATGTATTTCAATGTATTTTTAAAATATTTTTAATCAGGGCTTTGAACCGGTTCAAGGAACGAAAACCGGGAACTTTGAGTATTTTCCAGGGAACAGAAACGAAACCGGATTATTTGTTATGTTCCGGAACAGGAACACTTATTTAAAAATAATGGTAACCGGTTAATACCGGTTTTATTTTGTTCCTCAAAGGAGTGCACTTGGGGATAACTTCAGAATTAAAACAAGAGTATTTATAAAATCTACGATGCAGCAGTGAAGTAGGAATCGTTGCGGG
>OMKY01053098.1:0-11249 GCA_900302395.1 Bregmaceros cantori | reverse complement strand
CGGACACGGGTAGTCGCCTCGGCCGGCCTTACTCCCCTGTAAATAGTGTGTGCGTGGTGGCAAGTGTGTGTGTGGTTTTAGTGTAGTTTGCAGTGTGCTTTTATTGTTATTGCTCACCCCGCGCACTGCTTTTAGCCCGGCCGGTTGCGTGCTTTGCAGTGCTTGTTTTTGTTTTGTTTTCTTTTGTTTGTTTTTCTTAGTACGAGGCCCTGCCGGTGTCCGTGGCGCTGTGAACGGTGGGGGCGTGTCCAGCTTCCTGCCCCGGGCCCCGCCGAGCCACCAGGCGGTTGCACCGCTAAATAAACTGTTGAACTGGCTGCACTGTGTCTTTGTCTGTCTGTACCCAGGCCGCTCATACCGGCTGACCTGGGTAGCACTGGTCCCTTTACACATGTATCAGATTCTGTATCTGATATCTATTTTCGTAGGGCGGCTAGGTTAGTCAGTGTCATCTGAGTCTGTAAGCTCAGGCTCTGGCTCTTCTTCGCTGGCTTGGTTGTTGCAGGATTGTAGTCTGCACATATCTGTGCACTTCAGACCATTGCTGAGGCAACTACACTGTGGCAGTTTGCAAGAGCGCTTGCACACTTGCAGGAGAGCAGCTGCAAAACAGCAGTGCAGGTTAGCCACACATCCACTGAATTGTCAGCTTACCACCCTCATCGGTTGTCCAACCAGAATCCTTGGGGCTTGTGACAACAGGCGGGCTCTGCAGACATCTCCTCCAGATAGCAGCTTAATAGTTTGCATGAAGGGCATGCATGAATAGACAGTCCTCACATGGAGGGAGTTGGCTTGACTCAACTTCTCCAGGTCTGGCACAAAACAGCTGGTATCGAAGCTTGTTCACTTCAGTTGAGTGGGTCGAAGTCATGTAGATAAGTAAGGTAATCTCCTTAAGGTTCTGGAACAATTCTGTAGATATATCCCATGTGTGCCCAAGTTCAGTGAAAAAGTCCTATATAGACTTGTCAGATTTTGTCAGCTTCAAGGCTGTCATCTTCCCACGTCCAGCAATACACGTCACAGCCTGTGAAGGCATGCATGCCATTCAAGGCATTGCAGACACCATCTCCAATTGCATGACTTAGCTTGGTCCTGTCAAGGAACTTTGTTCATTTCTTTGTTCCGCACAGGATACAGAACCAATACTTCTGTATCCTCAGCACTGATAACAACAGACTTGTAACCATATTCTGCTGCATGAAGAGCGTGGAGTAGCAGGCAGATGTTGGCCCCTTCCTCTGAGGACTTGAGCTCTGTGACCTCTTGCCACTGCTCTTTGGTCATCTTGAGAGCAAAGTTGCTCAAAGGTAAAAGAGAACCGTGTTCTCCAGTTTTTCTCTGTGTCTTGGTCCCTTCCACTTCCCTTCACCAGGAACCTTATGAGGCTTGTTTTGTTGGAATGATTGCAGAGCAACTTCCTCCACTGCTGGATACTGCGACCAGGAGCAATTTCCCTGAACTGGATTTGAGTGTCAGCACCCCTGTTGGCTCTTTCTGCATCTCTTATTGATGACTCCTTGTACACATGAAAAACAACATAAATCCGATGGCTTTGGGCACCTTCATGGAGATCAAGGGTCAAGGCTGAGAGAAGGTCAGTTTCTGGACCAGACACATCCTGTCAATGACTGTTGCTGATGGCCCTGGGATGATTTCTGCTGGAGAAACATCAACTCTCTAGCTAGGGCTGCTTTGTTCATCTTACCAAGAGTCGTGTCACCATTGGCAAGTGGCCATGGCAAAGTTCCCAGTGGAGTCAGCACATCACTCATGAACAGTTTTCTGCTTCAGTCACAAAGATCATTTGACCAAACAGTTTGCTGTCTGCTTTGAGGACCACTTCTTTGGCTTGACCTTGGCCGCTTGATTTATTCTTGATATATTATGGTACTTAACAAATAAACCGTAATTAACCTTAATTAGAATTTTAAATTGAAACTCACATAGCCAGAACTGAGGTATCCTGCAAAGTGTATGAAACCAGCTGAAAAAGAATCATACATCTACTTGTTATTCAACGTTCATGCGTAAAAGCTGAAAATAAACAATGTTACAAAAAATGCATTTATTTTCTTTTGACACCTTAAATTCACAATAAAATACAATTTCAACATAGCTCTAATTTATTTTAACCAGTACTAAAGATCCCCTTTTCATATCTCCATGCTTTAGTAAATTAAGCAATGGCGGTAATGGGTGAATTTGCTTTTTTGCAAAATTCAAAGACAAAGCTACTAGAGTGGAAAGGCTATCACATCTAATGTTACTTATATGGACCATATAAACATTTGAGTACCACCTAGAATTATTCACCGTGGGTGGTACCAATATCTGGTCTGGCTCATGGGTGGTGGGAAATTTAGGAGGACTGCTTAGTAAAATACATGTTACATCATCTGTATCATGGGATGATGAATAGCATGCTATGTCTTGTTTTTCCTGTAAGCTTTAATAGTTTCAGGCATATATGCTCGTACTGCTGAAGGGTGGTGTTGAGATGTTGCACACAATCTCATTCTATTTGCTACTTCTGTGGTCAACCAAACACATTATCAACTCAGCATCGTTGTGTGACTGAAACATGGATGGTGCTGCATAAATAATTTGTAGCTACTGCAGAGTCAAGATGTTGCCTTGTACTGTCTCAGGCTATGTGGATAGGAGAGTGAGTTCGGGAACCAACCGAGAGGTCGAGACCAAAAGGAATCATCCAAACCTTTGCTCGTTCCTCCTCGCGCTCTTTCTTGAGCGCGTTCAGCCGTTTGAGCAGCCAGCGGAAGTCGAACACCCCAAAATCTGCACAGATCTTTTCATAGTCTTTCTTGGGGGCGCAAATGAGGAGCTCCAGCAGTTTGGGGTCAATTTCATCGTCCTTCTTGGGCGGGAGCTGCTTCTTCCTTGGGACCACCACCCTGAGCAGGACCAATTGAGATATTTAACGAAAACGAAAACTTTAAACATAGGCCTGCCTGAACCGTTCGGAGCGGAACATTTTTAAAATAATTTCATTTTCAAGCCCTGGTTATCACACAAAGGAAAAGTCAGCCATCTTGGAGGACTGTATGGTTTATATGAAATTAAATGTATATGTATTCTTTTAAAACTGGAAGCACTCAGAGAGTGCAAACCTGTAAGGTCATGGGGTCACTGATGCCAAAACATCTGGACACTAGTATGTTACTTATAGGCTACAGAAAAGCACCAAAATGTAATCACTTGTCACCAGTGGTAAGCAAGATTATAGTCATGAAAACAAATATTTTTGCAATTTGCCATAGGTGGGACGCGAACCAGCTTGGCCGACCGTAGGGGTAACCGCTACACTATCTAAGCTGTGTTCGTATCTCGCAGTAGATTGGACGCAATTGCTGTGTATTGCTGGAGGTGATCGCAGTTTGTACGCTCAGTTGTCAGACTAGTATGTTACGTATAGGCTGCAGAAATGCACCAAAATGTAATCACTTGTTCTGTTTGTCATTTCCAACAACTGTACAAAATGTCATCCAGATCTGAGCATAACTTCTTAAGTTATCCTGCTAACAAACCAACGCGACCGAAAATATGACCTGCCCAGCGCAGGTTAAAGCTTACGACATTTGGGGGGTCCGCGTTGGCCGAGTGGTTATGGACACCGCACCTAACGCGACCCCATTCATGTTAGTGGCGCTGTGTCTACCACAGCGTCCGTAGTGTCGCGTGTTCAACTACGCTTGTCGACTTGTCTGAAATGTCTACCTCCGATCTCTTCAACACAGTTTCCGACTAATCCTATCCAATAAAGATGGAAAAACGGCACTGACGCAGGAAAAACTAACTTAAAAAGCTTAAGACATTTGGGCAAATCCAACCGGTCAGAAGTTATGGACCAAAAATTCTACTGAATTCTACAGTTTGAAACAGTTACAGTTTCTACAGAAAAGGGTTTTTGGAGAGAAACTGAGCACGTAATTCTCCAACTTCTGGTTGCTGCAGTCCTCGGCAATCAGACCAACTGTGGCAAGAGTATTGAGAGAGTTGTACGTGTGCTGAGTGCCCTTTTTAGGCTAACCTCATCAATAAAAAAAATCTGTCTGCGCTAAAAATGACTCTGATGGACAATAGCAGTGTAATGACGGAGTTGAGTGTAATTACGTTTTCTTGAGCATTTTGCGGAAGTCCGGTTGTCCATCAGTAGGTCCTAGAAAGAACCAGTATTTGGTCAATGGATTCAGTCAGGCAGTGAGAGGCAAACATTTTTGTGATCCAAAGTTTGAGGGTTAGACTGCTGTCTGTATTCACAGCACACATGCACAATCACAAAAAGAGAAATTGGAGTGACGTATAGACGGGTTTACGTGCAAAATACTGGTGGGAGTCATTTTGTCCCACCGTTCTTAAGGTCACTTCCGATGCATTATTGTTGTCTTTGCCAACTCTGGTACTGGACCGACGTCTGAGCACATAAAACGCACGCCAGTTCAAAATCCGACCACTAGGTGTCGGTCTGTGACAATTTACACATCACCCCACTCGTTCCGTTCATAATTGTATCTAAATATTGATGAAATATGGTCAAAATCCGACTTGAAGTTACTCACGGAGTATTCACATGTTCTTCTGGACCAATAGGCTGGCTGCTCCTTGAAATTATTCCAAAAGGAATGAGAAAATGGAACGAGTTGCACTGATTATTAAATCATGCATTTGTGGGTCACAGATCCGCACAAGAGCATTTGGGTGTGGAATAGCACACCGCAAGTTACCACCATCCATTTTAAATAACACGGTAGGTGTGTGTTCCCACCGAATAGACATGTTGAAAAAATAGCCAAAAGCACGGCAAACTAAATGGCACCGGACGTGACGTTCAGAGACCGGAAATACCCGCCGAACTTGTCTATAGTACCTCCATTTCACCGATTTACTTATTTTTTATTCACGTAATTCGCATAGGTGGAAAGAGTACTGAAAAATTGTAATTGAGTAAAAGTTTCTGTACTTTGCTTAAATTGTACTTAGAGTAAAAGTATAATTACCCATCTCAAAATGTACTCAAGTAAAAGCACAAAATTACGTCATTTAAAATGTAATGAGTAAAATGAGTTACTTTCAAGTATTTAATTATTCTTTCATTTTTTATCAATATTCAAATTACAACTTTTAACTAGAAATGACTCCAAGAATGCAGGCCTTCGCTAAGGAAGCTTTTTTATTTATTTATTTATTTATTTATTTTTACATTAAGCTATGTAACATCCATTTTTTGGTTTTAGATTTGTACACTAGCAATGGTGAAGATGCCTCGGTTCTGGCTCGTCAGGCTTCACACGAGTTTAACTTATAAAATAAAAATTTTCACCATCCACCAATATGTTTTGCAATCAGTAACGTTAGGGGACTCAAATGTAATAAGTAGGTTGACGTCAATGTTTCCCATTGTGATGCGCAGGCACACATATGTGATACAACGCACATGCAAAGCCGGTGTGTGAATGCAGAGCGGCTTGCATAGTGTTAGTGCCGCATGGTAATCAAGGTTCTCTCATCAAAGCTTTTTAATATTCAACAACTACAAATAACTTTTCTTTTGAAGAGCAAAAAAAATGCATCAACAATTCAGAACACATTTGCATACCATCTGAATGACTTACCTTTTGTCATTTTGCCTGAAAAGAAAAAAAGAAAGAAACAAAATTAATTGTTAATTATCGTTAATGAACGAACGCCGTCTTGCATGAAGACATGGAGTTAAATGAAACTACGAGTATGGCTCACTTGAAACTTTGAGTGTCACCGTGGTTACGGCCTCCCCCCAGTCATTGGTGGCAGTGCACTTGTACGTGTCGGCCTGGTCCGGCTCCACCTTTAGGATCTGTTGAGTAGCATAATGTGGCATAAACATAGCTGTAATGGTTACTTCACTTTGGGACAGATATGGGCAGAGTAGCCATACATATTACTTAAGTAAAAGTATGTGTTACCACAGCAAAATATTACTCAAGTAAAAGTAAAAAGTAGTCATCCAAATAGTTGCTCAAGTAAAAAAAGTAGTCCACAAAAAAGTTACATAAGTAGAGAAAGTACTGAGTAGCTTTCAGTGAGGGCCCCCGAGAGAGAGAAAGCGCCAGAGAGAGAGAGGGGGAGAGAGAGAGCCCCCAAGCGGGAGAGAGCAAAAGTGCCCGATAGGGAGAGAGAGAGAGAGCGCCTGAGAGAGAGAGAGAGAGCACATGAGACTGAGAGAGAGAGAGAGTGCCCGAGAGGGAGAGAGAGAGAAAGATATGACGCCAACATATGAACCAACAGTTCAAAAGGCTAGCTAAGTTAATGTAACGAATAGCGAATTGCTACATTTCAGTAAAAAGTAGTTATTTCACCTGAAATTTACTCGAGTAAAAGTAGGAAGTAACTTGTGAAAAATGTACTCCAAAAGTTAAAAAGTACACAAAAAATGTGTAACATAGTAAATGTAATGCGTTACTCTGCTTCTCTGCTTACTTTTAAATACAACTCCACAAATGAAATAATGTGTTCAAATATTCTCCATTGCCTACAATTCAATTCAGACTCTGTTATGAAACTAACAGCTGTTTTCAAACCACCTTTTATTTCACCCCAACGGCAATATATTCTTTTATGGTGCATTTGAGCCCAGAAACAATCACGGGAATCTTGTGCCGTCGATGCATATGCACACAGATGGTAAAAGGTGAAGGTATTATCATCTGTAGGTTCCTCAAATTAGTATCAATGCCTGGAGCCCTGGATACGTTGTCAGTTTTAGCCCAATTCGCACTGCCATTGAATTATGTGGGGACCACGTTTTGTTGCTCAATTTAACAGACATTATGACACATGTGCCATATTTTCGTTTCCCCACACGTATACACACATACACAGACACGTGTGTGCGTGTATTAACAAAGTTCAACAAATTCTGAACCATTGTGGTGTTTCGACGAATCACAGTAGGTAACTCGTAGTGGAATTATTACTTTGCAAATCACTGACATCGCGCATTCACACGTCAAATGAAACTCAGACGTCCTCTGCAATTATTCCAAATTACCAGGGGTCCATAGGTAATAAAAGTCCAGTGGGAATTGGGCTTTAGATATAGTCTCAGTATCTGGACACTAACAAAACGTTGTGAGACGATGCTTTATGTTATAGCCAAGGCTTTGAACCCATATTTTTTTCCCAATTGGTTTGTTCCAAACAGAAACAGAATTATGACATTTCCTGTTATAAGTTCCACCAATAAATTGACGTTCGCGAACCGGTTAGAACAAAAAAAAAAACATTGTTCCAGGAATGGTTCATTTTGTTCCTGTCAGCTGAAACACTGCCTGGCACAAGTTATTCCAGGAGGCGGTTTCAATTCAAGTTGGCGCTCGTCACAAACGTGGCTGAGAAGTGAAAGCACACGGCGGCAGAGACTGGGGGAGCAGCGGACACTTAGTGGGACAGACCGCGCCGTGTTTCAGCAAAAAAATTGAGTTTTTGATGTATGATGTGACATGTTCTCTTGTCACGTTGCTCGGCTCTGTTCATGGTGGGTTAGCTATCTCACCTTGCGTGCTGGGGTGAGAATCCTCTAAACTACTGCTGCCTTCTCACCCTGCGTGCTAGGGTGAAAATTCTCTACACTACTGCTGCACCCTGAATTAGTGCTTTTCCATCGTACTCATCAAAATAGGGGAGTTCCTCCGAACAGAGCCATACCGCCAAGATAATTCTAATTTCAATAAAAGAGCTGCTTCTTAATCTTCTGTTGTGTTTCTTGACTAAAATGTTTCTGACAGAAATATATTATAGTTACCGGTTAGAACAAAAAAAAAAACATTGTTCCAGGAATGGTTAATTTCGTTCCTGTCAGCTGAAACACTGCCTGGCACAAGTTACGGCGGTTTCAATTCAAGTTGGCGCTCGTCACAAACGTGGCTGAGAAGTGAAAGCACACGGTGGCAGAGACTGGGGGAGCAGCGGACACTTAGGGGGACAGACCGCGCCGTGTTTCAGCAAAAAGTTTGAGGAAAAAAATAAAACCGATATTAAACGGTTAGCGTTTCCGGTTTTGTTTCTTTTCCATGGGAAATACAAAAAGTTCCTGGTTTTCATTTTCATTCCTTGAAACGGTTCAAAGCCTTGGTTATAGCATTTAAAATTAATCCAACGCTAACCCAAAGTAATCAAGTCTGTAAGTAAAGTATGAACGAAAAAGAGATCATTTGTTTCCCACCTCCAGAATGTGCTCCTTGGATCTGGTTTCAAATCGAGTCTTGTACACTTCGGGATCGAGGACTTCCATTTTGGTGCGACTCCACTTGACGGTCGCCGGAGGATTCCCCGTGAGGACAGCTTTGAACATCACCTTTTTTCCTATCGCACCGACAAATTAATTAATTAGATACATGATGATATATCCACACCAGGATTAAAAAAAATGCTTCATGTATTCTAATTGTGTTTACATTTTTTTTAAAATCTGAAATGTTTTCTATAGATGAGTTCGGGGGATATTTCCGGGCTCTGAATGTCACTTCCGGTGTCATTTACTTGCCGTGTATTTGGCTATTTTTTAAACATGTCTATTCGGTGGGAGCACACACCTACAGGGTTATTTAAAAATTGTGGTGGTAACTTGCGGTATGCTATTCCTCACCCAAATTCTCTCGTGCAGATCTGTGACCCACAAATGCATGATTTAATAATCAGTGCAACTCGTTCCATTTTCTCATTCCTTTTGGAATAACTAGAAGAAGCAGCCAGCCCATTGGTCCAGAAGAACATGAGACCACTCGGTGAGTAACTTTAAGTCTGATTTTGACTGTATTTCATCAATATTTATACAAAATTATGAATGGAGCGAGTGGTGTGATGTGTAACTGGTCACAGATCGACACCTAGTGGTCAGATTTTGAACTGCTGTGCGTTTTGTGTGCTTTGTGTGCTCAGACCTCGGTCAAGTACCAGAGTTGACATAGGCAACAATAAGGCACCGGAAGTGTTTCATCTCGGCGGGACAGAATGCCAGCCCCCTGTATTTTGCGGGTAACCTCATCTATTAACACATCCGGAAAGGAATCATGGGAGTAAAGGTGAAAAATAAAATGGCTGCACCTATTTTTAAAATTATTTTTGCACATGTTTACATTCATAAAAACAAAGAACATTGGCCAAAAGTCATCATTATAAGCACATTTCCTGATTAATATAACCATAATAATTTAAACAGAATGATTCCATCTCGGACCCTTTTAAAAAATACAAGCAGTTGATTACTATATCCGTGATCACTAATTTCTATAGTAGACTTACTCAAAACTTCTGTAGTAGACATTGTAGACAGACCTGAATGAGGTGTCTAACTGAATTGTAGAAAGTTCTCCTAGCGCTGAAAGTGTGGGTGCGCCCCCTGGCACAGTGTGGCGGACAAAACGTAATAATAAATAATATTCATATTCCGAACACATTAGCATGAGCTCTGCATAGCTCGACGGGCCGACTGCATTTTAATGGCACTCATTATGGAGCTGCTTAACCCCAGCCAAACACGTCTTGGGGTGCCGCGGCGTGCGCAAAGTTTAGAGAACCGGCGCGTATGGAAACGAACGGCAGCTCCTGACACGGCAGAATTTACATCCGTTCCGGTGGGTTCCAGTTCAAGACGGTGCCTCTTGCGTTGATATTAAGTGCCAGACTTTTTCAACTCTGCACGTCCCAGTGCCAGAGTTTTTTTTTTTTTTAATTATGGGAGTGTTTCTTGTCAAGACCCACAGAAAACTAAGTTCTGTGTCATACCAAATGATACTTCAGACTCTCCTTTATCATCAGGAAAGGAAAACATTTGTTTCTACCTGTTTCCATTCTTTACTTATAGCCCCCAAAACAGGGGTGGGTAATATTAAAAACTGCTTATTTCTCACAAAATCTTGAATAAAGGCGGGTGAAGTGTCGACGGTGGCCGCTACTATACACTCCCTCAATATGTCCCCACAAGCGGCATATGGCGCCCTGTGGTGGGGTAAAAGAAGTACTGCACCCTATTTATTTATTTTTTTGCAATAAAACCAGAAGATGTGACAATGTGTCTTTGGCACTCGGTGGTACGCGGAAACGCGTCTTTGCCACTGAATGAATGAAGTGCCATTTAAGAATAGCTTTATATGCGGTTTATTTCCATCTACTGCTCATCACTGCGGTGATGGGCCCAGCACACTAACTTCCTGTAGTAGATTACAACTGGGAAGCAACATCCGCGACGCCAAGGACCTTCCATCTGCTATCAAAGCGGCCGTCACCCCACAGAGAGGCTGTCAGCGAAGCTGTCATCATTAAACAGCAACTGGGCTGAACCTTGGCGGGAGAGCGCGGTGCCCGCGAGGCCTTCTCCCACAAACAATCTGTGTTTGTGCATAAAGAGTGATCTGTCACGCTCCACCGCTGAAAAACACAGATTGGCGCCAGCATAACTTTACGCTGCTTCTTATTCTCTCTTCCATCGCCATGGCGACCAAAAGTTATGTTGGAGTTCCTTCAATTTGACGCCTGGGCATTTTTTTTTGTTGGAGGCAGTCAGGCCTTGTGGAGGAGGTGGAAGTGATGTTGCAGCAGAATTAATTTACTCGTTGCTGCTGTCAAATTCACAAAGAATACTGTGATTTTAGAGACAGTGGTTGCAAGAGTTTCACCTGACATAGGACAGTGCACCACTGAAGAGTTCACAACCAGCTCTCTCCATCTCTCTCTGTCATCGTAGTCTCTCCTATTAGTGCCTAAGGGTTAAAAATGGCTGACACAGGCATTAAGCATAATTAGTGCGCCCAAAGTGACGGTCACCGGTACTCTGGAAAGAGTACAGCACTTTATTTCAAGTGTTCGTAACCGGAGAGTCTACTGCAGTCAGTCTTCTGCGGCTGTTGTGCCATTAAAAAGTAGGGACATATTCACAGGAGCTCTCTCCGCTCTTCCTCTCTCTCTGAGAGTAAAGAGACGCTTGTTAAATATAATAAATATATCCTCCAAGTGCAGCACTTTCTGCTGCTCTCAGCTTCGTGTTCCGCTTGCTCCATGGCAGAATCTGAATCTCCCGAAGAGTGCTTTGAAGACATCATCTCATATTAACCCATGCACTGCCAAATACATTGGCATTTATTTAAAACAAGAAATAAATGCGGGTGCAGTATCGGTTTTCTCCACCCGGTTGTGCTATACGCCGCCTGTCGGACAAAATCGGTAACCCACCCATGTTCTGGAGAAAGCAT
>OMKY01053095.1:0-10098 GCA_900302395.1 Bregmaceros cantori | reverse complement strand
GGGGGGGTATGGTGAATGTTGTTAATTAGAATTGTTAAATTGTTGGAGATTCATTACTTTTTCCCTCCTTAGCTGCCTATTACCTTCTTCATACGCCCCATTCCACCCATGAATGATGAATGGTCCTAGCACAATGCCGTCTCTGAAAGTCCTCTGATCCGCCTAAGGTTTTTTCCTTCATAAATTGGCCTTTATATTAGGGCTGCAACGATGAATCGACTAATCGATAAAATTAATCGGCAACTAATTTTATAATTGATAGTCGCCAAGGACTTGAGTCATTGTTATTGTCAAATATTGGGTTGATATTGCCCTCTAATGGTCCATGCAAATTGAATATTAATTAATTTTTCCTGAAAATATGAAATATTAAATGGATGTAATTGATAAGAAACATTAATATGATGACACCCATCAAAGCGTCAAAGAAAGTATCTTAATTGTTGGTACACCAAATTTGACAATATTTAATGTTTACAAAATTATTTTCTTTTTCTTTTTGTGAATATTGGGATTCCAAATAAAAATCCCAATATTCACAGCATTCAAAATCCAATTGATTAATTGACTAATCATTTCAATAATCGAAAACAAATCGACTCTTAAAATAATCGTTGGCTACAGCCCTACTTTATATGTTTCGATAAAATAATAAATATCGAGGACCTGCTCCACTCTATTCACAAGGCATTGCCGTAAATGGATCAATGCAAGCTTTGTGGATAATGTCTAACTGTTGATAATGCATTTGACAACATTTATTGTAAACTATTACCAAGTAATTGAATCTACACAAACACAACGAGCGTGATTATTTACAAGCCTGAAGGTTACTTTGTCCACTCCTCGTCTTGCATAACACAACATTAAATGGGCGCCACACCTACTGTGGGGAACAGCGCTCACGTGCTACGCCTGGGATGCATTGGAATGGCGCCACATGCCTCCCCGCGTGTGTTGTTGGAGGCGTAGCTCCAATTGCAAGCTGCCTGCAGCTCTCCTCCTGGTAATTGACTAGCGTAGAATAATGGCTTTAATCTTGCGCTGGTCGATTATGACTGCCTGGTCCCCAACGCAGAGGCGATTACATTCAGATGAATGGTTGTTTATGTGCACTTGTCTTGATTTTTGTCATACAACAGGTGGCATGTTTGCAGGTATGTTTTTTGTGTTGTTCATCAATTATCATTTATCAACACTCAGTCATAAATGTTATGGCTGGAATTGCTGTATAATAGTTTCTTTCATTGTTTACACCATCAGCATTTTTATATTGTGTATAATTGAGCAACTAGTTTAAACATTCAATGTGCTAAAACTTTCAGCACCAACTTTTTTAACGCTTGCATTTGCACTGATGTTGTCTAAATATTCTACACAAATGATATCGGAACACAGCGGCTTATAATGTAAAGAAGATGATCTCTTTGTAGGGAAAATGAGAGATTAGAATGTTCTACATTCTGAAAATGTGTCTCTTGACGTCTTTGGCATCAAGTATGTGTATTCTGGGGCTGGTTCTGTGGTGCAATTGGTCCAACTCTATACACTGTTGTGCCCATGGCTTAGTCTCACCGCGCATGCAGCTGTCGTCAGAACAATTTCAGTCTCTTGCATAAGTAGGCTGCAGGTCTGCTTTCCCGCTCCCTTGCCCCCTTCACACTAATACTGTCAACAGAAATGAAAAATGTTCCAAAACATTTTTTCTGTAGAATGCCTGTAGAGGATTGTGGTGCCAAGAGTTAATACAAATAAAATGTATGGCACTTGCACAACAATTGTGTCGAATGAGTTCATTTTACAATTGAAGAAATTTAGAACAACGCTGACCCAGTGCTCGTATTACTCTAGTGGTAGGCCAAATGGTTTTTCAAACAACTAATCAAGGAGAGCATAATTATGTTCCATGATTAGAGCTGAAACGATTATTCAAGGTAATGGAGTAATCAAATAGAATATTGAATCGAATAATCGCCTTTTTTGAGGTTGCACGGACAATTTTAAAGGTGCAGTCCGATCATAATATCTCTTCACATATTCAATCGCCTGGTATTTCAAGTGGAAGCTAGTCACAGTTGTTATGCCTTGAGGTGAAATGAAAATGGTTGTTAATGAAAATGTAAATTACTTGGTCATTCTGAAATTCTGAATATGATAGTTACAGCCCTAGTTTTATTTCTATTTTAAAAAGTGCTGCATTTTGTTTCATGTTGATTCCAGCATGTCTACAGCCAGCAGGAGGTCCGAGAGCTTCTTGGCCGGTTGGACCTGGGAAACCGCACCAAGATTGGACAAAAGGGCTCCTCTGGGCTGTCTCGGGCGGTATCCGCCTGTGGCATTGTGGGTAAGCCTGACTGCCAAGTATAGAATGAGCCCAGTCAACAATCCAGAGAGACAGCGCTGACTGCCAGAGAGTTTACGATTTACATGGAATGACCAACTTTTTGGCTGCAGCGGTCATGGTTAATTGTGACTGAAGCAGCAGTAATTAATTGGCTGAGGGTTTTTTGCTTTGATTTCACTGCTATTGTGCCAAAAGTTCATTACCACACCTCTCCCTAAGGTGGATAATGACCTTGGACCTATTGCTAAAACGTGTGGCAATAAAATAATTTGAAACCAATAAGTCCGATGTCTCCCCATCTTAGACCCTAACCAGTTTACATATAGGGCAGGAACGAAGCACAGAGGACCAGGGCTCCGAACCGGCTCAAGGAACGAAAACGGAAACCGAAAACGAACAATTTTGCAGAATTTTACGAGGGGCGGAAACGGAAACGAAAAAAGATTTCTTCAACGGTTCCGGAACAGGAACGGAACATTATAAAATCCATAAAACCGGTTAAAAACGTTTTTTTTTTCATTCTCTATATTTTAACATATCCTATGTCTGGGAGACTTATTTCCGGTTATGCATTCATCCAATTTTCACTGTCTGTCATCAAGCCCTGTATCTGTGGCTCCATCTTGTGGACAGACGAGGAAGCGAATGTAATGGCGTTCTAAAGCCGGTTTTCTTGGTAATACAGTTGCACTGAAGTTTGAAAGTCCACCAAATATTTTTGTATGAAGAATAACACAATATGCACAATATGAGGAACTTTAAGAACGAACAAAATGTTTGTGTTCCGAACTGGTTCAGGACCGATATTTTGGTGGCGGAACGGTTCAGAGAATGAAAACTGTAAACTTAGCCCTGCCCGAACCGTTCTGAAAAGAACTTTTTAAAAATAATTTCTTTTTAAGCCCTGCAGAGGACACAAACAAGTTTGTAAACAAACAAAGATGCATATTGGGTGAGTACTGTTTGCTGATTTGACACCAAGATGGCGCCATGGACGGCTGCCTCTGTATTTGGTTGACGTTTAATATAATTCCGGCATATTATTTTCCGTGATGTAAGGTGCGAATCCCAAAAACGATCCGCTTATTTTGAAAGGGTACAAAACCCTAGCCCCCAATCCCACCTAACCCTAACCTAACGATAACAAAATAAGCTTTTTTGGGATATTAACATAACGGCAAAACAAATGCCAGAATCATCCATTTTAACGGGGACCCTCTGTATTTCGGTGTGTCCTGTTATTAACTTCTTTTGTGTGGCACTATGTCCTATGTTCCCATGTCCCTGCACCAATACTCCCAAAATTCTGTTATTTCTGTGTAATTGACAATGGCAATACAATTTTCATGATTTCATTTTATGCTGCATTTGTGCTGCACTGAAATCAGAATCAAGTTCACAGTACCAAAATTCAAACTTTATATAGCATCTTTCTTGCAGAGCAACACAATGTGCTTTACAGAAACAGAACATTGAACAGTACATTACCCACAGTCTCCCAATATAAGCAAACAATCCCATACTTGCAAAAGCAAAAGAAAGCCGTAGCGGTTTATGGTCAACGACTCCGTATCGGATGAACACTGCAGTAGGGGAGGGGATCTGCCTTTCTTTTTACAATGTGCACCAATGAGTCCAGAAGTGTACAGCAAAACGATTGTATTGTAAAGTTAAGTATTATAAAGAGTCTGAGACACTTCCTTCCTCATACTTTGAGGTTACCATTTTTATGATTGGTGTTTGAAAACCCACCTCAACTCAAATACTGAGAAAACCAAAGAAATGATCTTCGATCCACAGTGTGTGAGAAGATCCGATGTCGATCAATGATCGCATAAGTGAACAGGTGCATTGCCGTAAATATCTGGGTGTACACTTTGACAACCACATGAAATTGGATTCACATGTTGACTCGGTGTGCAGCAAGCTTGCACAAAGACTTTCTCCGCAGACTCTGATGCTCAAACAATTTCAAAGAAAGTTGTGGTAAATGCCGCGCAAAAAATATTGAATGACCCCCACCACATTTATGCGATTCCCCTCTGGCAGACATTTTTAGAGCGAGCTGTTGCAAGAAAAGTTCTCTTTTGTTCCTTTTTATCCTTGGCTCAACAAGTGGAGATGAAAATGACTGTTCTACGGGACTGTGCAATCAGACTGAGAACTCTTCTTGTTTTATTGTCCTGCCACATGCACAGATCAGTTTTTAAGATCATGGTGTGCACATTTTTTATTTGTGTTGCATGTTGTCCTGTCCGTAACTGTCGCTTTCATTGGAGTATGTGGTACTGTGTTTTGAAATGATACATTTCCCTTTAGGGACATTAAAGTTTTATTTAATTTCATTTGATCATTTCCTCATACAGTTGTAGTGATATGTTGTTGTTTTCTGTTTATTTGAATAGGGACAATGCACTTTAATGAAATTGTAAATGAGCCAGGGTCTGTAGTCCCTGAGCAGTCTAAAGGGCCGTCTACACAATGCCAGTTCGGGGGGAAAAGGTGGGGGCCATCGGTACAGGATGACGCCAAACCCCCCTATCGTCCACACCAAGCAGGCATTGTTTGACCCCGGTGAGCAAAACCGCTGGGGAAGTAGTTTGCTCAGCGGCGTCGGCAAGGTGTGGACGCTGGCGCCCCGCTGGGCTCGACTTTGTGCCATGCGAGTGACATGCCTGACACCTCGAACGTAAGCATTCACCCAAAAAACCCAGAGGATTATTATTTTTAATAAGGATCATTATTATGTGAGGAAGCTGAAGTTGGCTCCACATTCGCCGGCGCCGTGTGAATGTGGAGCCAACTTCAGTTTCCTTGTGTTCAACACACACACACACACACACAAACACAACAGTAGTATATATTTTCACTCGGCATGTAAACACAAATGAGCCACTTCAGACTTGTAATGAGCTATTTCACTTTTTACTTGTTGCTCATTTTTATTTCTAAAACATGTTCAAATCACCCGACGACCAGCACGGCAAAATGGGTTAGCATCCAGCCATAAAACAGTTCATCAGTAGCTCATTTCTTTCTCAGTTCTTCAGCACTTCTCAGCAGAAACACTGGACATTTGTTGTTGAGGCTTACTGAGATTATTTTCTTTACCTCAACAGATGCACTATAAATGTGTTGTTGTTTCGGATGTTGCTTGTTGCAAAGCACCATTGTTGCATAGAATTGCAGCCCTTGGGAATGTGAAGTATGCTACTTTAAATAACAGTTATGAAAATGTGGTTTTGCGTTGTGTCAAGTTGTACAAATAGGCCGGAGGTTACTGAAAGGGTGGAGACATTTTTAACAAACACGGTACGTCTGAATGGTTCCTCAGTCTTTTAAGTGGTGGCTGCTGTTGTTCTACCACCAGTAGGCCTTCAACCAATTAATTTCTTCAGTGGTAGACGTGCAAAGGCATTTAGGCCCTTGCAGGTAAGGCGGTGCCTGCAAACTTTGTAAAGCTAACAAAACAAAATGGATTATATTTTTGGACTTTTTGATAGTGGACGTAACGATTGGGCTCTTTATCAAGTGTTTTTAATATCGTTCGCAAAGTGATTCTGTTGGTTTAAAAGTTACCTGTTTGTGTGTGACCAGGTTGTGAAATGGTATGTTATGTGTGACAAGATCATAGCATCGTATCTCATGAGCCTGAAGTTACATGATTGAATTTGATTTTATTGGTTACAGTTTAACATGTTTTTTAATGTCAAGTGTGAGTGCTCAGAATTGTTTGGTATTTGTTTTGTGATAGAAGGCAAACTTGTATATAATTCACCATGCCTCATGTTTTTAGTCCTAGCCTTGTCCTCAATTCCCCTCTTAGTGGACGTGGGACATTATGTTATTCCTAATTCCATTCTGACCTTAAGGCATATTTTGTTGCATTGTGCATGTTCATGCATTGTGAACATCTGGGCAGAACTAGAATATGGACATTACCAGTTAAATAAGCACACATGTGCATACATACACACAGGTGAAAAGGATAATCTGAGCAAACATAGTGCACACCCATACACATAGGCATTTTTTTTATTTAGAAGCTAGTTGGTTGTTTCAAATGATCTAAAAAGAATTGCTGCATAACGTCATTTGTCTCAGTTGAGCTCATGTCACCCACTTAAGGTGTTAAATCAGAAAATGGTAGCTATAGTTAGCCCTCTGCATGCAGTTTAAATTTCAATTGTGTCTATTAACCCTTTAAGTGTCATTTTCACAATTCTTTGGCATAGTGTTTAGGGATTACAGCAGGACATTTTTCATTACAGTTTTGTATGAGAAACCATTCATATTTAGAGCATACAATTTGCCTCTCTCCCCCATGAAACCTCACCTTGAACTATTTTTGATTTCATTTAAATGCATACCTTTTAACATCTAAAAGTAACAAAGTAATTCCTTAATCCTTTTCACTGCCATATATGAGATACTAATGTAAATAAAGCCATGCTGATACTGCCAAAAACAAGATCTGGCTGAATATGTATTTTTAAAGTGGCACAAAGTTTGATGCAATGCATTTGATGGAGCATTAATCACCCAATGCCTTCTTGGTCAATATCCATAACAAAGGCATAATAATTTGCTGCGGGAGCCACCTGTTATGTCACTGTATGTCTGCTTATGTGCTTGATAAAAAGTGTTTTAGGGGGGCGCGGTGTCGCAAAGTGGTTAGAGAGCGTATCCCCCAGGCTGAGCAGCACTGCAGGTTCGCATACCCTCTCCGGCTTTTCTGCAATGTCCCGGACTGGGACTCTTTATCCCAGTTTCCGATTTAATCCTGTCTCTCTCAATAAAGAATGAAAAAGGGAGCTTGTGCCCAAAAATGTTCCCTCTGGGATTTGGGCAAAGTGTGAAAAAGCTGAGTTTGAGTTTAGCAAACATTATGGCACTTTAGAATGTAGGAAATCCGTCAGAACAGCAGTGGATGTCATTTGATGATTTTGGCTGTGTAATCAAACACTTCACAAAGAAGTGAATACATCAGAAACTGCATTCTGAGCCCTGGAAATCTGCCGATTACAATTGAAAGAGCCATCGACAGTTTTGACAATTTGGCCAGAATAGCCGTGATTAGTTAAAATGTAGTCATGAGATCCATAATTCATAATTTATAACTGACATAGCATGCCAATGTATTGTATACTACCTGTTTGTGCCTCAGGGTTTGTCCGTTTCCTTGAGGGCTACTACATGGTGTTGATCACCAAGCGCAGAAAGATGGCCGACATTGGGGGCCATTCTGTCTACAAGATAGAAGATACTACCATGATCTACATTCCTAACGACTCAGTCCGGGCATCACACCCCGACGAAGCCAGGTAAGGAAGTAGAAGTCTGTATTGACAAGGACATTATGACGTAATACTCTTGTGTAGTGTTGTTGGCTATGCATGATAAAACACAAATTATGGCAATGTAAAGAAATCTAGACCTTTTTCTCGGACATGGAATGGGATAGAAGATTGGCAACTTTGTTGTACTGCTGAGGAATCTGAGGTTCTCAACTTTGTGATGGCATGGTGTTAATACCTTCTATGTACTTTCTGAATTCATCTTTGTCCTCTGTTTCTGTCTGATATCTGTGACCTCCTAGATATGTCAGGATTTTCCAGAACGTCGATCTGTCGAGCAACTTTTACTTCAGGTAAGAACACTGTAATCTCATATTCTGTATGTGTTGCAGCTACGTGGGCTTAATTCCGGCAATATTTTGATTGATTGTTCCCCAGTGTTGAGGATTCATTCTTTCAGTGCCTAAGACGTGAACAGATTTTTTTTTTAGAAAGGATAAACTGGATACCAATCCAGAGGCTTGGCTTTTATGTGTACCGGAATCCATCTGCTTCTTCCAAAAGTGCTCGGACACTACTGTTTTGCACTATGTTGTCAGAGTAAAAGTCTTTGTCTTCAATGTTTTCCTTCCTGTGTATGGGATTGTAGACTGCATCATATCCCATTACGTCTACGATAATTTGTCAGATGGGTGCATGTGGTATGTAGGTCTAAGCGCGGTGCTGAAGTAGTTGCAGGCAGTTGTTGGGAGATGAGGGAGCAGGGAGGGACGTGTCTTATCCTTCCTTGGGGAGCTTGTGCAGGCTGTTGGATGAGTGATTTTCATTATTACTCAGTGACTTGAGTGATAGTCTGGGTCACTATCTCAGGGATTGACTTCCAGGAATACCCCTTATGTGTGTGACCCTTGAGGAACCTCGACACGGCCACATATTAATGAACCGTCGGCCATGTCAGTGTGTCTACCTCCACATCCACAGACTTGATGGAGGCCGATTATGCAAGACTCTGAAGTATGGACACTTTGTTGGCCACTAATGTGTGTAGTCGATGTTCGCTTCGGCGGGTCTCCGATGATCCAGTCAAGGGTGTTGTAAGTCTGTAGCTTCAAGAGCAAGATGGAGTGCTGACATTAGTTTGACTTGTAGTCTGCTGATGATCAGAGACGTGCTGGTTGGGGAAGGTTCTTGTTAGTTCATTTAGACGGCTATATACTGCCAGGATCATTGCCAGGATCATATTCTTTGCCGTGCTGAGTGCGGATCAGTCTCGAGAGACCATTGTAGCAGTCCACATCAGCTGCCATAAATTTGCTCAATGGGTTGGCTCATTAAAGCCCGGTCCTGCTTTGTATGGACATGGCGACACTTGCACAGCTAGCTGTGGACCCTGTGGTCCTTCTCCTGTGTGGGTAATGGTGGTAAAATATGGATGGGAAAGGACCAGTTCTATTAACCCCAGGTAACCAACAGATTGCTCAATTGCATTTTTGTTTGCAAGCATTTTTCACGAGGAACAGGACCACTGGCAGAAGTCAAGGGTTTTGTTTTTCATGCAATACAGCAATACAACCACTGAAGAGAAACTATTTCAATTTAATTTGATTTGAAAATGTGGTGGGGGATTCTGTTGGCCACCTATCCAACAAGGCAAATCCAGAGGTTTCCAAATTCAACGCACTAGTTAGCACACCCAGATGCATTTCTCATTGTGGCGGGGGACTTTAACCACGCAAATCTAAAATCGGTGTGTCCTCAGTTACATCAGCACATTGACTTTCCAACAAGGGGAGACAACATACTAGACCTTACAATGTCACAGAAACAAAGACCATCACAGTTCGAGCCAATCAGAAGCCCTGGTTAACAGGGGAAGTCTACAAGCTACTGAGGGCCCGGAACGCCACCTTCAGGGCAGGGGATGAGGCTGGTCAGTATGCCAGGAAGATAGCCCTCCGCTTCAGTGACAGCAGCGACTCCAGGAGCCTGTGGCAGGGGCTCCAGGCCATCACGGACTATAAACCCAGACCACGGACCTGTGACAGCGACACCAACCTGCTGAACAACCTGAATGCATTCTTCAGCCGCTTTGAGGCACAGAACAGCACTCCTGCACGCAAGTCTGCACCTCCACCTGAGGACCAGGTGCTGAGCCTGTCTCCAGCCAGCGTGAGACGATCCTTTGCCAGGATCAGTGCCCGCAAAGCTGCAGGGCCAGACAACATACCTGGTCGTGTATTAAAGGACTGTGCAGTGGAACTCGGAGATGTCTTCACAGACATCTTTAACAGCTCCCTGATCCAAGTTGCTGTCCCCACCTGCCTCAAACAAACCACCATCATTCCCATACCCAAGAAGGCCTCTCCTTCTTGCTTCAATGACTACCGCCCCCATCATCATGACGTGTTTTGAATGGCTAGTCATGCAGCACATCAAATCTTCCCTCCCTCCCACCCT
>OMKY01053094.1:0-11694 GCA_900302395.1 Bregmaceros cantori | reverse complement strand
GCGAGATTCGAACCACTGACTCACCGCGCCATTGAGGCATATGCGTGCTTTCCTGTGCACTGCCTAACCGACTGAGCTACTGGGCAGCACTTTTCTCCTTTTTTTGAGGGCTCAGGAGGTCTTAAAAGTGCCCAAGGGTTAAGTTTTTGTTGCTTTTCTTCTGCTAAACATTGGCACACAGATTGAAGACAGTGTCGGCATTACCCACGGCAATTTATAGGTCCCCACCCAGAACCCAAACCTCAAATGCATTCTGTTGCCCAACCCTATCCTCAATAAACAGTGTACATCTTTTTTACCCGTTTATCAGCTGTGCCGTGCCCCATCGTGGCCATGTCACTTCTGTCTGACGTGAAGGACAGGTCTCTCTCTAATGACATAATTATACTAATGACTGCAAGAACCCAGTCTAATGGCGCCACCTGGAAGAGGTGCTGCTTTTAAGAATTCTACCAAAAATGCCATTGTTTAGATAAAAGGCAATTATGAACAAATGAGAAAATATGTTTTGGAGAATGATAAACTATTGTTCTACGTTAATATTGTTGCTTTTTTAAATCAGAAACTGCCTGAAACAAATAAAACATGTTACTAATACTTGTAAACATCCAATTGATCCAAATACCATTCGATTATTTTGTAAAGATTTGTAAATAAAGTAGGGGTCCGCGTTGGCCGAGTGGTTATGGACACCGCACCTAATGCGACCCCATTCATCTTAGTGGCGCTGCGTCTACCGCAGTGTTCGCATTGTCGCGAGTTCGACTACGCTCGTCGACTTGTCTGCAATGTCTACCCCCGATCCCTTCAACCCAGTTTCCGACTAATCTTATCCAATGAAGATGGAAAAACGGCGCTGACACCGGAAAAAATAACTTAAAAAGATTTGTAAAGAAAGTAAATGGTGGATCCGTGGATTCCTCTGTTTTCAACGATAATTGCTTATATTTAGCTGTTTTCAAGCATAGTTGTGGTACACCAACATTGCGTAAACTGATGTAGCACTTTAGTATGTGCAAAACGGAGTCACTGATTGTATTTTTAAAACGATTCATGAGATGAATGTATTTAGTTCCTAGATGTTATATATTTATAGTTGTATTAATGCCACTCCCAAGAATTAATTATCTGTACTTTCCAAACACATTCCAAATCGGGGCACATTTTGCAAAACTTGAATGAAAAGAATCAAAATCAGATGTTCGATTTCATTCTTAAGCAGAATCGCAGAATCCAAACCAGCACATAAACAGCAGTGTCCAACAGCACCGGTGCGTTAGTCGGTAGTAAACAGTCTCTCTCCTTACCACTGGGTAACTGCTGCCTTCTCCAAGCAGGAACGTCCAACCTTAAGCAATGTCTAAATATACACTCACTGGTGTGTGTGTGTGTGTGTGTGTGTCACACACACACACACACACACACACACACTAATCCTTTATATACAGTAACAGTATGTTCCTACACGCACATACACCTATATGCACCATGTCGTTGCACAACCCATGGAATATATTCATTTATTACAAAATGACGCTCCTCGACACAAACCCCATCATATATTTAAATTGCTTGTCTTGGAGGATGAAAAAGATTTATATTTCGCAAATCATTTAAAAATGGTGATCATCCAGAACAATAAACATGTTTGACCATTAAATGACGCGTTACCTAATTTTTGTGAATAGTTCAGCTTCTGCCAGAGATCTATTGACGTGTCTTTGGGTTTTACTGCCAAAAAAAAATAAAAAACGTTTTTTTTGTTTGGATGCAGTACCTTTATCTGACCACCAGAGGGTACCATACACTGCCTTGGGTCCATATAAAGGGAGCATATAGTGGTGGTTTATACTGCCAACTAGCGGCCACCGTCTGAACTGCATCTGCACTTTCTTAGGATTTTGTGAGAAAACGTCCGTTTTAGTGGTAGCCACTCCTGTTCTGAAGGCTATAACTAAAGAATGGAAATGGTAGAAACAAGTGGGTTTTTTCATGATGGAGAGTCTGGAATTTCCTTTGCAATGTGTTTTTCTTGACAACGACACAGAACTTGATTTTCTATGGGTCTTGAAAAATGTTGAAAAAAAAACCTAGCACTGGGACGTGCCGAATTTGACACTGGATACGTTAATTTCTTCTATTGTGTTGTATGCATAATTAGTTGTTATCTCGAGAACTTGTGGTGCATGCCATGTAAGCTCTTTCCAATTCATTTTGGGCAGGTTGACTGAACAGGTATAGACTAAACTGTGTGTGTGTGTGTGAGTCTCTGCATGATCATACTGTGACTATGATTAGTGTTGTGGTGCAATTTTAGCTGCTTTTTTTCCACTCTTAATCCTTTGGCTATTTCGGGTAAATTGTTTGCTGGGACACGGAGCCCAGTTTAACCCCGATACACGCCACATAAATAAATGCTCCATGTGTGTGGAGTGCGAGGAGGATAATGTTGTTTTTTGCCTCCAAAACATGCCATTGCCATAAATTCGGTGGAGTGAGCCTCACAGAAGGTCCTTCATGCCCAGGTGAAGTCTCTGGGGCCTTGTGAAAGTGAGCTCGTTTTTATTAAAGGCAATAATATGAATGGGTGACTTGTATGGAAATTGAGTAACTTCAGGGTTATACTGATACGGATACCTGGGGTGGGTTGCTGGCCAATTCCGCTCTCTTAATTGAGATTTTGAAATGAGGTTCTTATGCAACATGCTCAAATGTGTTTAATATATGTTGCTCCCAAATTCCCAATGCCAGTCACCATTCCCACAACCATGGCCCAGCCCATTCTGTTGGATACAGGATATTGCTATGCCCCACAGCAACATAATACAATAGACAAAGAGCAAGAAAACAAAACAGAAATAGGCCTACGCAGTCATCGGGTGGCAGAGTGGTTATAGAACGGAACAGGATCTGAGAGAATGGGCAGGGTCATGATGCTGGGAATGGAGACTGGCATCGAGAGCAACTTATTTGAACCACATTTTTTAAATGTGTTTTTCGGCGCAAGAGGCATTCATTTTGTTTTTTACTGTGTTAGTGTGTAGGGTAGGGGGGATGAGAGAGCGGGGTCGATCGGACGTGCAGTATATGACCGTGAGGGGAAGCCATCTCACGGCACTGCCTGTGCTGTGACCTAAGCCACAGCAACAAGAAAGAAAGATTTGCATTTCTTTAGTGCTTTTCTACCCCATAGTGGCACTCAAAGCGCTTTACGGTGACCTCTCAATCACACATTCACGCGCCAATGGCGGCTGCTGCCGTGCAATGCGCTCGCCACGACCCATTGGGAGCAATTTGGGGTTCAGTGTCTTGGCCAAGGACACTTTGGCATGGAGACTGTCGGAGGAGGGATTCGAACCACCAACCTTTTGGTTTTCAATCCTACAGTCATTGGAACGGCCGCTCTACCAACCAAGCTACAGCCACCCCCAAGACTATGAATGGAGCTGGCTTGGAGCTGCCTTCCAACCCGCTGCGCCACGGGGGCCAGTCCCCATTTTTGAAACATGTGTTGAACACTGAAACGATTAATCACTGCTGATTAATCTATTATCAAATTAGTTGGCAACTATTGCAATTATCGATTATCATCAATTTAATCGGTTTAATCTGCTGAACCTAATTTATACTAAATATGTCTGGGGCGCTGAGGGTGCTGCAGAGAAGTGCTGCGATATAATGATATAATTAATTGACAGGGTCATGCTGGCATGCACGCAGACTGACCCACATTGTGTGAATCTGCCGAGGCCGATAACCTTAAATAGACTTGGGAAGTAGGTCAAGTGTCTTGAGTCAATAGACTGGGCAGAGGTGAAGGCTCCAAAATATTTGCTCTAGTAAGAAGATGTTTTTTTTCCGTGTCTGTTGAGTTAAAAGGGAGACTAAACGGCATGAAGAGACTAGGAATGTCAATGATTAATCGATGATTCGAACGGTAATATTAATTACAGCTGAAATGATTACTTGATTTATTCATCTCAGACGAATAAATCATAGATTTATTACTCAGAAAATATTTTACTATAATTGTCTTTTTTTGAATATATTTATATAATGCAGTGTATTTTTATATTAAGAAAACATTTGTGCATCCAGAATGTCGTTTCTTCTGTTGAACACTAAAAGCGAGTCTTGTGCTGGGTCTGTGACACAGTCGGTAAGACACCCGCATCCAGCAAGTCATAGTCAATGAGCCGTTGAAAAGATTGTAGTGTTTTGTTTGTTTTTTTCGGTCCAAACGGCAGTATGGAAAAGTCCAAAAGGAATGGTGACCGTAGTCTTTGGAACGTTAAACTGGTGACCAGGAATTTGGCAACCTTGGTCTAGAGTGTGACACAGGGAATATATCGTGCGTAGAGCCGCAACTAACGATTATTTTGATAATCGATTAATCGGCCATCTTTTCTGACGATTAATCGATTAATCTGTTTATAATTTTTTTTATCGGGACATTTGTATTTTCGGAACAAATGTTTTGATTGACTAACGATTCGGTGTGCCACACATATGGCATTTGTGTGCTTTGCTGCTTATTCACTCTTAACAGACTGAGCTACTGCTCTGCATAAAATTGTAGTGATTATTAACCGGAAACATTGTTGATATTGCAAACGTTGAACAACATATCCAACACATTTAAGCAGAGGAGTGACCAAACAAGGAAACGATTAATCGATTATCAAATTAGTTGCCGATTAATTCAATAATCGATTATCATCGATTAATCGATTAATCAGTTGCAGCTCTAATCGTGTGTGGTGACATTGACGTGATACCGCTATCGGAGTGGGGATGTCGTGTTCAAGTCGGACACAGAGGAGAAGTCTGCTGTGCACAACTCTGGGAACTCCGCAAGAAGATGGGATAAGGCGTCCAGACCCGTGGGCCTGCTGCTGGCATGAAGTCAGCCCCGCTGTGCGAGGACGCTCCCAGTGTGTCGGTGAATAGGTGTCTGCTTGGACAATTGGAGAAGAGAGAGAGAGAGAGAGAGAGAGAGAGAGAAGGGAAGCAAAAGCACTGTTGCCAAGTCAGCCTAGAAGCAAGAAATATACGGAAACTACCTCACTAACGCCAAGTCCCTTCTCAACAAAGTGGACACGTTAGATTTATTGTTTGCTGACTTCATGCAGGATTTTAATGTGATGGTTACTACAGAGACCTGGCTCCCCTTGGCCAACCCAGACACCGCGGTACAGCTAGCAGGGCGCTCCACATGTCCACAGGACCGCGGCACGGACCCTGGTAAGAAGCGAGGAGAAGCTCTTTATTTACATGTGCACGACGCATGTAGTATGAACAGCAGGATCGTACATAGCCACTGCTCTCCGGATATAGTTCTATATGTTCTATCATGTTGTAGACCACTTTCACATGACTATTGCGATCCTGACTGCTGCATACATGCCGCCAGATGCTAACGTTAGCTTGGTGCTAACTAGCCTGCACTGCAATGTAAATAAACAGCTCATCCTCGCCGCCATCCACATCATAGCTGGTGTTTTTAATCAAGCATGCCTCCAGGCAGAATAACCTGAATTCACACAGTACGTGAAATGCGCCACTCGTGGGACAACACGTTAGGACGTCGTTATTCAAACATCAAGCTCGCACACGGAGGAGTTCCCTCTCACTCGCATCTTTATAGATTACAGTTCTGCGTTCAATACAATCATCCCGGACATCTTCATCAGGAAGCCCCAATCAGTTAAAATGGGTCCCCACTGCTCTACCACTCTCAACACCGACGACCCCTCAGGGCTGCGTGCTGAGTCCATTATTGCACTCATTTGGGCACTTATGATTGCCAGCATCATAACAGTCGCTTATGTCGGTTCGATGAGCTGGGGTTCACCGTCCGGTCACCGGGTGCAAAAAAAACCTGCACACAGCAGGAAAAAAAAATGTGTTCAGAAAGTGAGCTGCTGAACACATCTCTCCATGAATCAATGGGGAACACATTGAGAAGGTCTGCAGCCTCAAATTCTTGGAAACCATCGTCTCTGATGGGCTTACATTGACTGAGAACATGAAGATTCCTGAGAAACATCTTGTCTAAGAAAACTGCTCACGCTCTTCTACCGCTCGTCCATAGACCATATTGTTGAACTGAGTGGTGCGCCGACAAGAGGACACCATAAAAAGTCATTAGCCCGGCACAAAAGATCATTGACTGCCCTCGCACTGAACCCTTGCAAGAAAACAACCACAACCAGATTCAGAAATGGCCTTTTTCCAAAATCGATTTCGGTGTTAAATGAAAACAAAGCCCGTTTTACTGTTGCAGCTTTGCCCCGGCACAAAGCACTTTGAGATTATATTACTCTATTGTTTTTAGTTAACATTTCCAACAGGCAGCTTTTATTCTTTTAATATGTGGCTTATTTATTTTCTCTCTGAATGCAAGCTGCACTGACCCCGTTCATATTGCAGCCGTGAACAAGTGTGTGTGTTGTGTGTGTCGATAATTGCTTGCATTGAATGACGTCAACGAGTGAATGTTGTTGTCTGAAGCACCTTCTGGCTTTTTCAAATGTCCTTGTGCTTGAATGCACTGACGTACCTTTAAAATGCATTGACGGTATCGGCAGTATTGAATTCAGTTGCCCTTTACAATTATTGGTATTGTGAGTAAACACATTGACTTGATTGAACTGCAGAGCTGAGTGCTGCTTTCACGTCGGTGAGCAAGCAAATGTGTCCCACAGCGCACATCATCTGAGCCGCTGGGCGAGGCCTCAGCGCACGCTCCCCTTCGACGAGGCAATGACATCGGCTTTTAAATATTGAACATTCTATCCGAAACTCGCAATTAATGCTGCAACTGACGGGAATTTCGATAAAAGATGAATCGGCTATTTGTACTGATGATTAATCGATGAATCTGTTTATTTTGTATTCTGAAATCAAAAACATTGTGAACCTGAAATGTTAATATTGCAGACATTTGACTTTGTCTCACTCATCTCTACTTGCTTGTCTATACTTATGCACTAGTTTATAACATATTTATAACGTGTGTTTTTCACCCAAGCAAGGGGAGGAGAACTCGCGCCGCTGCTTGTGCCTGTGAACTAAGTCACAGGCACCATACATGTGCTGGGTGCGGGTGTCTTAACGACTGCACCACCCTTATTTAAATTGTGTGTTTTTTCTCAGGATCTCTTCAAAGCATCTCTGAGGGTTTATGGACACATTTGTAAAAGTAAATTAAATGTATTTATCCAATGGTTTCAGGTTGAAAATCGAATTTATTTTAGGTAAATATATTGGAAGCTACAGTGGTGAAACCAGTCCTTTGTTCATCCCAAAGACTGTATATAAAGTAGACGCAGCAGGCATGACGTCATCCCATTGCTTTCATTAAAGTCTGGTTGTATCCGGGACAAGGAGAGATAGAGAGAGTTATACAGTATATGAGAGAGAGACACCCCACACACGACTACTTCCGGTGGTACTGTCAGCTAGGGGCGCCAATGACAGAGTCAGAATGAATGGTATCCTATGGGAGCTGAAATAAAAAATATTAACGCCAAATCTGACACGTTTGTGAAATTATGACCCCCCCCCCCCTCTCACACAATTAACCGATAATTATCCCGGCAATATACATTAAAAAATAAATTAGGAAAGATCTTTTAAATGGGTTAAAACAGCCTGCTAAGATTGGAATATTTGTATTGGAATTCCCATAGGGCTCGATTTTAGGAGACCAGGCTCCCCCCATACCAACCTGGAAGTAGGCACGGACATCAAAACGTACACGGTGTCCATTTTTATATACAGTCTATGGTTCAACCCCTATGACAAAAGTTGTTTTTTCCCTTTGCTTTGTCACAACACAAGCAAATGCTTGTGTTGCTGAAGCTCACCATACACCTCTCTCCGGGGACAGGCTGCTCCAGCCTGTTAATACTATAGCCCTCAGTTTCTATTTTTAGCCACGGCAACACCCAAGCCTTCTATTTTGCAACCAGACGTGCGTCGGGATAAACTCCGCCGGAGAGAGGTGTTTGCTCTGGGGCTAGAGGTCGTCTGCCACCAGGGGGTGGCTGTGACACTGCTGGCGGGTGACGGGCATCTCCAGATGCGTCACTTGAGAGAGAGAGAGAGAGAGAGAATGTTTTTTTTTTTTTATTCGACAATTTGAAACCTGTTGTTGGTTTCTCTCCCCACTGTCAGTTGAGAGAGAGAGAGAGAGAGAGAGAGAGAGAGAGAGAGAATGTTTTTTTTTTAATTTGACAATTTGAAACCTGTTGTTGGTGTCTCTCCCCACTGTCAGTAGAGAGAGAGAGAGAGAGAGAGAGAGATCTTCTGATCTTCTTTAGGCATATGAAATTGTCATGGACAGTGGCGTAACACGTAAGTGTTGCCATACTTTTTTTTTGCACGATTGCACCATGAGCAAATGTAGCAGAAATATTCACTACATTACATTCACAACTGTACCCCTGTGAGAAAATAATATTTTTAATTGAATTCAACAATTTGAAACCTGTTGTTGGTTTCTCTCCCCGTGCGTGTAAGCCACATCCAAAGGTCACCGTGCATGGCACACGAGAGGCTGTTCCACACGTAAAGGTCAACTCACAGTTCAATCCCCCGCTGATGAAGGCTGCCGGCTATGTGATCCACTAGCTGGTTGGCTGGAGGTGCATGTAGGGAGGTCAAAGTTCAATTACCATTCATTTTATCTGCTGATCATCTCATTTAATAATTAGCGTTGCTAGGTAACATGGTGCGGTAACATCATGCAAGACAGGACTTTCAACCTGTGATGTTCCACTACTGTCTGGTAAACGGTAATCCCATTGCATGGCCTTGCTACAGTATGTGGGCCAGACTCTCAGCTGGCAAGATGTATGACCTCTTCCAAAGTGAATTTCTTCTCTTTGGTATGAACTTAGAACTCTATATCAGAGTAAGATACCAATGATGAGTATGATTCTTTTATAAATCGGTTCTTTTATTTATAGTATGTTCCCATGCTCTGTGTGTCCCCAGTGCGAGGATGTCGGCCGGGGAAGATTGTCCAGATGACGGAGGCGGAGGTGCGGGGCCTCTGCATCAAGTCCCGGGAGATCTTTCTCAGTCAGCCCATACTGTTAGAACTCGAAGCTCCCCTCAAAATCTGTGGTAGGTACTTGTCTCTCTCTCGCTGTCTCGCTCTCTCTCTCTCTCTCTCTCACTGTGTGTGTCAATTAAATTCAAAATGGCTTTATTGGCAACACATGGCAATACAATACTATGCATTTTGCTATGCAAGGCATACACGTGACCACTCTTCAAGGAATATGTTACAACTAGCCACCATAAATACCTTTACCTTGGCCACCTTAAATACCTTCACCATGATTGGCTTTACCTGTGTATGTAGGTCAAGGGTCACCTATCGCCCAGGAACTCCGAACAACTGACTGCTGCCATTGGGCCGAGCCCCGCATCAGACTTTTCAGTATACGTGATGATCATCCTACCCATTCGGCCAATCATGGTCTCCTTCTGCACGCGTAGAACGGCGCAGGACGTCAGCTGCCAATTAGAGCCAAGGCTACGAGACTGCACAGATAGCAATTGTTTATAAGAAGTGGATTAAGCTACATCAACATCCAGTGGGCCCATTTAGAATAGACGTTTCTTTCAATAAAACATTGCAGCTATCTTTGCCTAGC
Organism: Bregmaceros cantori; assembly: GCA_900302395.1. Lineage (NCBI taxonomy): Eukaryota > Metazoa > Chordata > Actinopteri > Gadiformes > Bregmacerotidae > Bregmaceros > Bregmaceros cantori. The sequence continues at coordinate 2,023 of OMKY01053094.1, read as the reverse complement.
ATCTACCAGGCTGGATGACGTCTGTGGGCCTGATTCTCTCCGTGCCTTCCTCACTCTCTCTTCCCTGCACAGGGGACATCCATGGCCAGTACACAGATCTCCTGCGCTTGTTTGAGTACGGAGGCTTCCCACCAGAGGCCAACTACCTGTTCCTCGGGGACTATGTGGACCGGGGGAAGCAGTCCTTGGAGACGATCTGTCTGCTACTGGCCTACAAGATCAAGTACCCCGAGAACTTCTTCCTGCTGCGGGGCAACCACGAGTGTGCCTCCATCAACCGCATCTACGGCTTCTACGACGAGTGTGAGTGGAGCCATCATTTCATCACTATGAATTTTATCAGTTCATCATCGGTTATGGTGAATTATTGGAAGATATATTTTGTAATCAAGGCTTTTGCCTTAAATTACTTAAATTACTTCAGTCCTCCCCATGGTGCAAGGGTGGTGGATTTTTGCTACAAGTTTTACTTCACAAAGCAAAGAACTAGATAAAACCCGCTTAAACAATCTCTATATCGAACTGCCAAAACAGACAAAACAATTCCTCGACAATTGCTACGAAAACGGACCATGTGTCTGAACAATTGAAATCCCAAAAGGACCACTTCCCATCTCCGGCGTAACTATCCCGGAGATGAAGCAGACTTTCTCTCTGCACTTTTGCATTCAGAAGCCAAATTCTATCCAACCGAAAACATGTCGATGACATAGCCATAATCGGTGGAACACGTAAAGACCTACTAAACATCCTTAATTCCCTAGCAAAACATGCCACAGAAGTAGCCCTAATTCAACGTATCCAAAACCAAACAAAACGGCAGCAGTTCCCATGAAAAAGACCCAACATGCCAGGAAGCGACACCCAGTTATAGCCAATGGGCCTCAACATCCCACAATGTCACACCAGGGGCCATTCCCACCACACTCCACCTTTAAATATATTTAATATTCACACACCATCAATTGGCACAGGAGGAGCTTCTTGGAATATATTGAAGGGAAACGTAAAGACCTTCAACTCTGCTACCACCCTTTCGCTTGCCCAGCATTGAACATCGTTGCCTATTTAAAAATGTGTCTGCCGATAAATGCAAGTGCCCTGTACAAATTATATATGTAATTATACCGATAGTCTCCGTGCCAGAGTAAACTCCAAATTATTCCCGATTGGTTGTGGTTGAGCGTGGGTGTCTGAATGTACATGATTTCCGGATACTGACTATGGAGCGTTCAAAATCCCCAGAAGAAAAGAAAAACCAAGAATCTTGAATGAAAGGCTGAAGTAATTGTAATTCCACTCTCTCCTCTCTGTTAGGTAAGCGGCGGTTCAACATCAAATTGTGGAAGACGTTCACAGACTGCTTCAACTGCTTGCCGATCGCCGCCATTGTGGACGAAAAGATCTTCTGCTGTCATGGTGGTGAGAAAACTTGACTACAGGGCAGGATCAGTATCCTAGCGAGTGTGTTGTAGAATCAAAATCTACTTGGTTGTGGGCATTTGTAGAAAACTAAGACTCTCTTCTCCCAATGAGCTGTCCATTTCCATCACAATTAGATGCCGAGCTTGCAGCCAAAATACAACAACGAGGCTGGAATGCCAAAATATGCCCAGTGGAGGTAGGCTGCAGAGGTTTCGTAGCCAACTCGACATCTCGGCTGCTCAAAGAGATGGTAGTACGGGGAAAGGCCCATCGCCAGGCAGTCAAAGACCTCTCTGGGGCTGCTGAGAAGGGGAGCCAGTGGCTCTGGAGGAAGAGAAAAGAGTCATCCTGGGCATTAAAACGAGCTGATGGCATTCAGGGAGTGAGCCTGGGACGCTGGGACTCGCTGCTGAACCCTCTGGAGGTGTCGTGGGCCTATCAGCGAAACACTGATGAAGGAGGGCGCCCACTTGACAACCCGAAGGATGCCATCGCCCGATTGACCGTTCCATAGTGTCGCAGCAAAGGAGTCTCAAAGGCAGTTGACAAGGGATTGTACCATCAAGTCCTACACAACAGAGCTATCATGACCTATGAG
>OMKY01053091.1:0-12529 GCA_900302395.1 Bregmaceros cantori | reverse complement strand
AATACAATGAAGGAAAAGAGAGTCATCACTGTGATGAATAGAACTGATAAAACCTATTTGTATTTGTGAATTTACATACATCTGCAGAGATCCCCTGAAGAAAAACATAAAAAGTTGCTGTTTATGGGCTCACACAGCACTGACCTATAACATTAATATTAGGGGTATGAAACTTTGATTACTTGCCGTTATGACTTGGATGTAATTGAAAAGATTCCAATTACCGATAATTGAAAATATGCCCTAAATTTACCATTTTAATTGCAAGTAAAAGCGTCAAAGAATAAATACAAAGCTATATTGACATTCATAAATGAAAGCTGCATTAATAATATATTCATAATCAACACCCTGAATCAAAATCGAATTGTTAGGTGGCCAAAGTTTCACACCCCTAATAAAGATGCATTGACAGAATTTGATTGATAAATGTTTTCTTTTTTCTTTTAATAAGGAGGAGGGTACATTAAAGCATATACACCCATTTAAAACATTGCACAATCTTTCAATGATCAGACAAGCCAACTGGTCTGACAGTTTGCGATTTCACAGCCACCATCGTGCGGTTAGAGGCAACATTTTAGGTCTTGGCATCAGAGCATTTCCATGCACTGCCAGTCACCCCAAAATTCTTACCAATTTTGCTTGCCTCACTAGGTTCAAGTACAAGCGGACTTGAGCTAGCAGATAATAGCATAAAGTGCTGCCGACAGTCCACACACACTCTAGACTAGTGCGGTCAAGACAGCTACCACCCTCACTGGAGGTAAACAAGTAAACAAAATATTGACCTTTTTACATATAATATGGTGACAACACAGTAGTTGTGTAAGATTTAAATAGTCCACACAGTCACACAATCCAAATTGAACATCTGTTGGCGTTGCACCGTTTAGAAGTTGTGTCGCATATAAAACACGAGCAACGGTGATTTCGAAAGGTTGACCCAAAGTGCCTGCAAGCGCTTCTTGGAACTGGGAAAATCTTACCTGAAAGAACCTACACAAACACGCACACACAGCTTATTAAACTCTATAAATGGACTGAGCAACTTCAAATGATGTACAATCAACTGTATGGCTGCAAAAAAGACACCACTAAGAAAAAAGATCCCTGATGATTGCCAGCGAGTTGAAATCTACTGTTCTTGGGCAGATTGAATATCAATACAGGGCTATGTTAGGACTTCAACAAAGATCCCAGAGGCATTTCCCCCATCCACATTATAAGGGCTCTTTCTTACTCGCTGCTGGTCCACAGTTAGCATCAGATATCGCAAATCGGCACTTAATCGGTCAAGTCGAAACATGCAATACTGAAATCAAACATTTATGTGATGCACATATTTCCAGTATGAATGTTTGAGTTTCCTTCTTCAGGGACACCAAAGTACCGATTAAAAGTACAACTGAGTACTTTACTCTTACAAGGACATGACCACTGCGATATTGAGCATTAATGCTCTGTTCAGCATCCTCTGAAAGAAGACTTACAAGCCTCCGGCGGCCGTAGTTGACTCTTCTGATGCACCCAATCATCAAATCCATGATTTGGCCCAAATCCATCCAAGTGAAGTGAAAAAAAAAACATCACACTGCTCTGGTGTGGATTCAAATGGAGTGCCTGTGTATAGTAAATAATATAAACATCCCAATAGGAGGTAAAACGCCTTGCCTTTGGTAGTGAATTTGCTATACAAAAACAAGAGTTGAGCATTAACATGCGTCTTCATGTTCAATGTTTAACTTGAACTGGTTTCCTGTGTTCACACCAGTCCAGAGTCTTTGGCCATCTTGTAGAAGAGTCCTCGTTTGGCTACTAGGTTGGTTGGAGAGTCAAACTCGGCCATTCTGCCCTTGTCCAAGAGCAGCACCCTGTGCAGGGACACAACAATCACAGACAGATCAGCAATGATCACGTCAGGAGGTGTCGACTTTACCATTGACTTCACTTCGGTAGCCGAGGAAAGCTGAATAGGAAGTGTTGCAACAGCATAACTTGAGTTGCATTGTGGGTGGCGGACTGCAGGCTGCAACCGAATAAATCGATGATAATTGATTATTAAAATAATCGGCAACTAATTTGATAATCGATTAAATCGGCAGCGATTAATTGCTTCATGGTTTGGCCTATTCTCCACTCAAACGTGTTGCATATATGTTGTTCCCAATGCAATTTATCTAGTTACAAGGTCCTAATAAAGCTCCAATACAATGAAGACAACACATAAGATTGTGTGAAACCCCGATGTTATAATTTAGCATGGAAGAGTAGGCTCTTTCATGCTATTATTATAAAATGAATATAGCGAAACAGCAAAAAGTTTGTAATATTAATATTGTCAACTTTTAATAATGTTTCATAATCATTATTGATGCTAATAATCGTTCTGACCTAAAGGAAAAATGAACCGATTAATCGCCAGTAAAAATGGCTGATTAATCGATGATCAAAATGATCGTTAGTTGCAGCCCTAGATTGCACAAAATCAAATTGGGATTACAGGGTATGGAAGCCAGGAAAACGCAAGTTCCGTACTAAGCAAAGCTGGAGTTTGACAGATTTTTACTAGGAGCACCATGGCTAGAATCGACATTGATCCATGGACCAAAGAAGGTTGTGTGTGAACTGGTGATAATAATTGTAACAAAATGTAGCCCTTTCATGACCTTTATGGAACATTATAAACTTTATTCGATTCAGGTTTAGCATTTTGTTGAATGGAAGACAGTATACAAGGCCAGGTTACTTTCACTATTACTTTCTATTTTAATACATTATGTCCATCAGACCAACACACACACTACCTATGTTACAACATAGACACAGTATCATTACCTCTGATAATCCATGATGGTGTTAAGGCGATGTGCTATGGTCAGCACGGTGCAGTCGCTAAACTGGGAACGGATGGTTGACTGGATGAGGTCGTCTGTCTCCAAGTCGACAGCAGCAGTGGCTTCATCCAGAACTAGGATCTTCGTTTTCCTCAGCAGAGCTCGGGCCAGGCACACCAGCTGGCGCTGTCCTAGGCTGGGTTGAGGATTGATTATAGAAAGCACATTAAGACTTCCATGCACCACTGTCCTATAGGCACCAGTCACTTCCAATGTTCTTCTATTTAAATCTGGTATGAGAGTTCATACACACACAGTGATCACTAGTTTCTTCCATTGTCACACCCGTTAAGGTCCATTGGGGTTAAGGTATGTACTGTTGCGTACTGTTTTTCCGTTTTCTATATATTTTAGCATATCCTATATCTGGGAGACTATTTCCATCCAACTTTTACTCTCAGTCGTCAAGCCCCATGCATCTGGGGCTCCATCTTGTGGAGAGATGACGAAGCGAATGTAATATTGTTAATACAGTTGCTATGAAGTTTGAAAGTCCACCAAATATATTTTGTTTAAAAAGTGATATCTAAACTTAACATTGCACAATATAAGGAACTTTAAGAATTAACTAAACGTTTTTGTTCCGAACCGGTTCGGCACCAATATTTTGGTGGCAGAACGGTTCCGAGAACGAAAACGTTAAATATAGATCTGCCTGAACCGGAACGTTTTAAAAATAATTCCGTTTTCAAGCCCTGGGCAGCTACCCAAATGTTACCTGAGGTTTTCGCCTCCCTCACAGCACTCATGTTGTAACTTGTCAGGCAGCCCTGACACAAAGCTCTTGAGGTGGGCCAGCTCCAAGGCTGTCCACACCTCCTGGTCGGAGTGGAGGTCAAAGGGATCCAGGTTCATCCGTAGAGAGCCCGAGAATAGCACTGGGTCCTGGAAAGGGGGACACAGAAGGCATCGTTACCAAGGGGGGCGAGAAACATCTTAACGAGGGGACATGATAGACATTGTAACCAGGAGACAAGGGTGTAATGACGATTAGCAGAAAGTTTCAGGCATTGACACAACAGGGTATTAACACTGCTCTGTGCGCAGGGTTGGGAAAGGGTTACCGTTGGACTAATTTGTAGAAAAAAACAAAACATACATTAAAAGAATAAAATAAAAAAAATTGGCGCAGGCGCCATCTTCCCATTTGACAGTGTGACAGGGATGAAACAGCGGGGAGGCGTGGACGTGCAGTATAACCCGTGATGGGAAGTGATCTCACAGCGCTGCGTCTGCTGTGATCCAAGCCACAGCAGACAGTTCTAACAAATTATTTTCTACAAACTGCAGCTCGCATAATATAATCAAGGAGGCTGAGTCAGTGGTTGTCCTCCCTCTTGACTCCCTGGATAGGATTAATGCAAGGCGATTAAAAACTAAACGTAACATCATTCTTTCTTTTTGAAAACTACGCAGTACGCACCCCATGACACACTTCAGGCTTTGCAAAGCTCTTTTAGCAACAGACTGGGTATACCCCACGCCCCCACCCCTGCTTCACTGAATGCTTCAAAAGTATTTTGTGCCTGTCTTCAACGAGCATGACAAGCTTTATTCTTGAGGGTTTTTTTAGCGGTTCTGTATTTGCTTTTTCTGCAGGCTCCTGCTAGCTGTCCGTGTTTGCTTCTGTGATGAATGCTATTGTTGTCTGTCTGTCCGTCTGTGACTTGTCTGTACTTGCTCTGGAATTAAATTAAAAAAAAAAACATACCATACTATTATTTAATTCAGGTTGAATTCATATTAATTAGAAACAAATAAAACACATTCAATTCCTTACAGTGGAATTTGAGTATTCCAATTAGAATACAAATGTATTCTAATTGGGTATTATTTTTAGATTACTTTAAAAAAAACAGATAATTTCAACAAATAATCACAGAGGAGATTACAAGCCGCAGGGTGCTGCTCAACCATTGCATTGTGGGTGGTGGACAGCGGTGCCGATATTGGCATTGAAGATTACACTAGAGCTGCAACCGATTAATCGATTATTGAAATAATCGCCAACTAATTTGATGATCAATTAATGGGCAACGATTAATTGGTTCATGGTTTGGCCTATTCTCCGCTCAAACTTGTTGAATATGTTGTCCCCAATTTTTCTAGTTTCAAGGCCCTAATAAGGCTCTAATACAATGAAGACAACACATAAGCTTGCGTGAAACCCCAATATGTTATAATTTAGCATGGAAGAGTAGGCCCTTTCATGCTATAACTATAAAATGGAGATATCGAAACAGCAAAAAGTTTGTAATATTAATATTGTCAACTTTTAATAATGTTTCATAATCATTATTGTGGCGTGACAACAAATAACTTGTTTGTTTTAAATGTATTTCAGGGGGGCGCACTCTATAACCACCACGTGCCTCCCTGAAATACATTTAAAACAAACAAGTTATTTGTTGTAAGGCCACACGCGTCGAGCAGCGCCCCGCGGGTTCTAATCCCCTCTGTGGCATTTTTTCTGCTATGTCTCCCCTTCTTCATCCCAGTTTTCGATTTAATCCTATCACTAGCTCAATAGAAGAATGAAAAATGAGCTTGAGCCCTCCTACCCACCCCGCACCCCAAATAAAATAAATGCATTTCATTCAGTTGAACTGAACTGCACTTTATAGCAAATAATTTGTTAGAAATTATTTGATTCAAAGTTTTCTAAAAAGTAATCCAAAAGTAAACACTTCCCAAACCTGTCTGTGTGGCAGGAGCACCGCAACCAACATGTCATTTAACAAATTTAATTCAAATGAACCAGAGATAGGGAACGGCTAATTTCCATCTGTAGTCCCTGGGCAGGTGAAAGACTGGGGAAAATAAAAACATTCATACAAAACATACACCGGGATGATTACAAGTTTGGTTTTCACTGAGCCATATCCTCACATCAGATACCGTTATTTGAATGAATGGATGACAACCTGTGGTATGATGGTGATCTTTGAGCGCAGTTCATGCAGGCCGAGCTGAGAGATGTCCACTCCGTCGATGGAAATATGTCCTTTGGCTGCCTCGATGATTCTGAACAGGCCCAGGGTCAAAGAAGATTTCCCAGCCCCTGTGCGGCCCACAATGCCCACCTAGTGGATGACATTGCATTGTATTAAAGTCTATGATTAAATAATACTGCATAGCATTGTATCCTCAGTTAAGGCCCTTCATTTTTTACACCACTATTGAATCTGTCCAATCAAGTGAAAAAAAAAACATGTTTTTCAAGTCCTACCGCTATTTTATCTCTTCTAGACACCCACAGATATTCTCCTTTGGCGCTCATAGATCTAATTACTAAAGAACAATAGTTTTACATGAGCCTGGAAATATAATAATTGTACAAATATAATAAACCATTCAAGGCCTCAAAAAGCATTTTCATCAGAACGAACTCACAAATGATATTGGTTGTTAACTTAATTTTTTGAAGAGTGTACCTTTTCCCCCCTGGGTATAGTAACCGTGATGTTGCTGATAGCCAAATCCAGGTCCTCTCGGTAGCGCAGGCCAAAGTTTACAAACTCAATGACACCTTCTGTTGGCCATTCTGGAGGAATATTGGATGTCTCCTTGTCCCACTCGGCCTAGAGAGGTGAGGCGGTGTGTGGGAGAGAAACAGAGGGAGGGAGGAAGGTAGACCATCAAACCAAACAAAAACAAGGTACAGGCAATCCTACACAACAGTTGAATATCAATGTTGGTATGCATCAGCAGGGGCTGATCCACTAGTAATGGGACCCTAGGCCATGTTTTTGCGGGTCCACATCAGACTCGCACACAAAGTAATTGTGCAAAGTGCGTCAGCATCGTTTTCCTCCTGAATTCATTCAAAATTGAGTGTCCAAAACCGCCGTTGCAAAGAGACAAGGGCTACTGCCCCAGATTTATTGATTGTCAGAGCCAGTAACCAGCAGACATTTGCCTGATGGCAAGTTAACATATCATTAAGTAGCAGAGAACATGTCAAAGAGCAACACAGATGGACGTCTTGTATTGAAAAAGATTAAAATGCTGTCTCTGTAAAGAAAGTTCGCAGCAAGGTTGACGCTGGCCCGATTGAACTTCTCCACCATTTTATTTTCTTACGCTGTGTTTTTCTTTCCATCGGTTATCGTGCACCGAACTGCAACACGACTGGTCAGACCATGAAAGACCAAAGCATCAGGAATACAAGCTCTGAAAATGCCTTGATTATGACAGCGTGATATGGTATATGTTGACAACAGCTCAAATATTCAAGCTAATAACAATGTGAATACTCTTTATTGATGAAATATTTGGTAGAATACGCTTTTACTATTATTTGGTAGTTGCATCCCTAGAAAAAAAAACAACACCAGCATGCCACTACAAAAGATACAGAAAGTATCTTTCCGCACTACACAGCCAGCTGTTATTTAATGCGACTACCAAGCGTTCAGTGCTCTCAGCACAAGACTTAAGTACTATGAAACTGTTGGGGTTGGAATAAATAACAGCATGACGTTAGCCTACCTCCTTCTCAGATTCTCCGTACTCCTTCACCTTCTCCACGGCCACGATGTTGGTCTCCAGGTCAGAGGACATCCTAACCAGCCATGTCAGTGAGGCGGTCATCTAGAAAAGGAATCACCCATCATCAAGAAAGTGTGGCTCCTTATTGAACGTTTTCAGGAGTGGCATGCTGTGTTTAATCGGACCCTTCCCACACTCGACAGCGTGCGGTATTTATACACATGAACATCATTGTGTGTGTGTGCGTGTATGTGTATGTGTCTACGTGCGCCGACGTGTGTATATTTGCGCAGGTGTGTGGTTAGAGTATAGAATCTCATCTACAAAATGAGCCATTGCACATTCCCAATAGATGTTGTAGAAATATTTTGTGGGCTCCTGAAAATGGCCCCAAAAGCTCCAGCTAATTTGACCCCCCCAAAAAATTAAGCCAGGTCCCGACGTATAAAGGACTAAGCTGTTATCTTTAAAATTATGACTTAATTATCAAATTTACTCCAGTAAAAGTAGAAAGTAACTTGTGAAAAATTAATTTAAAAAGTACACCAAACAATTGTAACAGAGTAAATGCATCCGCAGGAACCCTACTTGCATAGGTGGGTCAAAGAGTTCATTAGAAAACACTGGTAAGAATGACATACATGGAGCAACCTACCAGGGTAACAGAATAGAGTAGAGGTGTGTCGCCGACGTGGGAATGTCGCCGTTGTGGGTGTGTAGCCGATGCGCTCACTCATAATAACCCCCCAGCCATTACAACATAGCAGGGTGATCAAGCCTTACAGTACTAGTTCTTCCCTGATCTTAACTGAGTCGATACATACCCATCTTGCCTGCATGTGCAATCACTCTGACATAGCAGTACTTTGTTAGCAAAGCCCTTAGACCCAAACGGGGGAGAAGATAGACGCAGTTAAGAATAGCTGATTTGATTTTTCTGTAGCCAAAACTTTGGTCGTGTAACTCGCATACCGGATTTAAAAAGGAAAAATGTGAAAGTGAATTGTTGCTTCTATCTTAATCCCGATTTGGGTTCATGGTGCTGAGCTATAAAACAAGCCACTGGACCATATGAACTGCTAACCGAAGTCAAAAAACGAAAACTAAAATGGTACGGATATGTCACGAGATACCAAGGACAAAAAAACAATCCTTCAAGGCATAGTGCCAGGTGGAAGTAGGAGAGGAAGACAGAGAAAGCAATGGGGGGTGCGCGGTGGCCGAGTGGGTAGAGAGCGGGCCCCCCAGACCGGTCGAGCAGTGCCGCAGGTTTAAATCCCCTGTCCGGCTTTGCTGCAATGTCTCCCCCCACCCGACTCTTTGTCCCAGTTTCCAATTTAATCCTGTCACTATCACTCTCAATAAAGAATGTAAAATGGCACTTGCGCCCTCAAAAAATAACTTTAAGACAGAGAAAGCGATGGGAAGATAACACCCAAGACAACAACTCAAACATATTTCCCTATGAATGGACAAAATACAAAGCCAGCACTGTCCGTCTTCGTCTCCCCCCCCCTGCCTGCGACGGTCTCATTAGAGCATAAAATACCTAGAAACTCACCTGCAGGGCATATGAGACGGACAATCCAACAAGACCAGGACTCAGAGTGTGTCGGGCCATGACGGCAAACAGGGCAGCAGCAGATACCACGCAGTTACCCACAAACTCCAAACGCACTGCCAGCCATCTGTATAACCAGGATGTTGACACAATACAATGTGTTTAGTGTTCATAGCCAAATGGGGTACAATAATACTTCCCTTGGGCAACTTGTCACTAAATTTTGTCCAGTTCAGATCATGAGAATCGGCCGATAAAAGCTCCAACCGACGCAACGGAATCTAAGATCCTGAAATATACAAATAATTATAAATCACTGCAACAGCAACATTTCATTTCGGCAGCAGGAACTGTGAAGGCACACTCTGCTCTATAGTAGCATACTACATAATAGGGCTGCAACCAACGATTATTTTAATAGACGATTAGTTGCCGATTATTGAAACGATTAATAGGTTCGATATTTTTCCTTTAAAGAATTCTCCAAAATATTCACAGCGACACAAATTAATCTTGTCAACTTGAAATGTAGTCAATTTTGGTTCACGTTAGCAAACAAATGTACAACAATTAAGTTAATTACGCTTCGCAAAGTGATTACAATTCATTTATATGTTAATATTTTGATGTTTTTTAAAAAAAATAATCATGTTTATCAGAAATATTACTAATATTTTGGATTTTCAGAAATGTTCAAGTAATAGCAAATTTGTGTAGCCAATAGGTGGAGCAAAAACTGCCGAAAATTATGATTCAATTATGACAATTATAGGCGATTATCAATTATTGCATTAGTTGTCGATTAATTTCATAATCGATTAGTCATCAATTAATTGACTAATCGTTGCAGCCCTACTACATAACCGTGTATGGCAAACCTTTCATCTGCATCCAGGCAGTGTTTTAAAATTGAATCTTTACATACTTAGCTGAAATCAATTAATTGCTTAGTCATTTAATTATGAGACTGTTTCACTAGACATTTTTACCTAAACCCTCGTTGATCTCTTCATACATCTCTACATAAAGCCAAGCAAACAAGCTCCACAACGAGGTGGTGCGGTAGCCGGTTTCAATCAAAATGTTTGTACTACCTTCAAGTGGTGACAATTTATATTTGGATGCTGCATTGCTGTGGTGAGTCACAACGGTTTCAAAGTTAAAATGCAATTGAATCAACAGAAATAAAATAACCAAAAACAAACATTTGTTACCAAAACTCCAGCTGTTACACCATTAATTCGGCATGTGAAGAACTGAAATAACCATCAGTTATTTATCAGTTATTTATATACCATCACCTATTCGCCACGATGCTCGGGTAGTAAGCCTTCTGATTGGTGTCCACGCGACGGTCGCTCTCGCCAATGAAGCGCGTCTGCTCTCCGAAGGCTCGGATGACGCTGGTTCCCAGCAGTGTTTCGTTGAAGTGGGTGTAGACCGGCGAGCGGCTCACGGACTCCAACCGCTTCAATTGCCGCGAGGATGCCACGTAGAACCTCTTCAAGATGAGAAAATCACCACCAGAAAGGCAGTATATAGTCAGAAAATGGGCGGGATGTGAGAATGTATGCGATAAATCATATTGCAAGTGTTCCTTATGATGGTCACTATTTCTTGCCCTTAGCCTGGCAAGCCAGAACCAACAAATCATCCGCGCTTCGCACGCGACTTAAACGAACAATCTCAATCAGATTATCGGGTGTTTGACAGCCAGCCAATCAGAGCCACTTTGAGGCGGTTCTCGCTGTGTGCCGAGATATGGGCGGGGTTTGGTACGTTACGTGACCAAGAAGCGCCATCGTCACTTGCTACGCCTACTATGCTGTGATTTTTAAAAAAAAATAATACTCCTCCCCCCTCCAGCACATGCCACTGGGAGCACATCATTTCGTCATAAAAGTCAGAATTTGGGCTTCTGGGAAGGTGTTATGGTAGGAGTTACGGTTTAGGGTCGAGGTTAGGTTTAGGCTTAGCGGTAACCCGTAATGCCGCAGTGACTAAACGACATTCCGACTAAACGACCCGTATCCCATGCCACACCCTTTTATAATACACTCGACACCAGACCAAACGTTCGCTCAAGTCGCATGCGATCCGTGAACGATTAGTTGGTTCTGGCTTGTCAGGCTAGCTTGCTCTGGCTACTGGGCACCATGAAAGGTTTTTCTCAGTTTCCACGTACAAAAGAGGAACGTTTTGCAGCCAAAGCAATCTTCACAGCTCTTTGTTGGTAATAATACTTTCCGAAAGTTCATTGTCATTTGGGGCCGTCAGTTCGAACTACGAGAATTGAACAAAGTTCGACCTTTAAAAAAAGGCCAGTGATCACTGAGGAGTGATGGCGACAGCCATCAGTTAAGCTTTCTCGTCTGTTGACAACAGAAGACTCGCCGACGCAGTCGAGGGCACACTCACATTGGGTGCGGTGTGTACATGTGCGCACCACGCTCAATATGAGCAGGGCATCCTTTCGCCATTGAATTTAAATTATTTTAAAAATACAGTAAAAGTCGGTTTTGAGTTAATATTCTAATTTAAATGCATTCAAATTTCAAATCTCATTTTGAGGGGAGTTTGACAGCCCTGTTGTCATCATATTCAATTCTCTCAGTTTTCAGGAGAATGATGCCCAACCTGGATCCTCCTCCTCCAGCGGTCTAATCCTCATCACTTCTAGATGTTGTCGGCCTCGGCTTCTTTTACCACTAATCCCTAAAGGCCTAGTTTTGTTAGGCCTATCTCGGAGCATTAGATGGGCCCATTTTATTTCTATACATTTCATCGCTCTGCTTTTGATTATTATAATTATTAGTATAAGTGAAGTTAGTCACTGAAGTTTTTATTTTTATGTGATTTCTGAGGTGATGTCTGAACAAATTGGCTGCAGCCAAAAGACAACTCATCCAGTCTGGAGTGTAAATAACAGTGACAAATCACAAACCTGCACCAGGTAATAGATGGCCCCCAAGGGTGGTATAATAACCGCCACAATGGGCGTCGCAACCAGGATGATTAGACACGAGCCCAGCACGTTGAACATGGAACCCATGAACATCTTGATGATGCTGGGGATGACCGAGTCAATGGTGTCCATCTCCTTGGAGAATCGGTTGACCAGGCTGCCGCTGGGCGTGCGCTCGAAGAACGCCATGGGTGAGCGCAGCACATCGTGCAGGAGACTCCGATGCAGGTGCCGTGATGCCATGATGCCCCCCAGTGAAACCACAATAGAATAGCAGAAGACCGCCACCCCTGTGGAACAAACATGACGTCAGACGATTTGGTATGGCAAGCTAATAATATTGTATCGGTTGTGATTAGTAACAGAGCTAGTTCCATTTTAATCAAGAGCCTTGATTTTGTTTTGATTATGTCGGAGGTCTTTTTTAGAACCTCCTTTCAGTTCATCCAATCTCCATCTCCAAGTACCATACCGAAAAGGCCTCACTGCTTGATTTGGTAGGGTGCTCCTTCGATGATAAAATGCCATGAATTTTGGAGGAAGCTTCATCCCCCGCAATGTCCGCTAGAGCTTTCGCTTCAATAATAAAAAAGAGCTGATTGAAGACAATGGCTG
>OMKY01053090.1:0-11620 GCA_900302395.1 Bregmaceros cantori | reverse complement strand
GGGGGGCATACCAAGAGGCACGGCTCCCCACAACCTCTCTGATTGATGCTGCTTGTTAAGCCGGCTGTCTGCGAGACTGACGGGCCAGAGAGAGAGCGAGAGAGAGAGAGAGAGAGAGAGAGAGAGAGAAGCAGAGCAAGAGCTGCTGATGACGTAGACGCGAATCAGGGAGTGAATGACAAAAACACAGAGAATGAAAGAAATGACAATGGAGTGGTAAGTATGTACACAAACATAAAGTAAATGCGTGTGTGTGTGTGCGTGTGTGTGTGTGTGTATGTGCTTCATGTGTGCCTTTTTAATCTTTATTTAGCATTGTATATCCATTTGAGAGCTAAGGTAAGGTATCCATGCAACACAAGGTAAGGTACTTATGCAACACAACTGGGGGCGCAAAAAGTGATCTAGACGATGCTACTACAAATCTTAATACCAACAAAGGAGACAAGCTTGACCACTATAGGCTCTCACTATTGTAATATTTATAATAACCTTTTAAACACATTTTAGGCAATATTAGTGGGATTTATTTTGCAAATTCACAAATTCCAGAATATTTTTTGGCGAAGTTGGCTTCATCAACACCTTCATAACAACACTGGAGTTCATAAAGCCACTTTCTAATGCACAATCAGTGTGGTCAATCACTCATGTTTTACTACAGAGTTGAAAATGCTTTTGATTTTTCATTCATTCATATTTCATTAATAACTGACAATTTATTTAAACTATTTTCAGTAAATCTGTAGATTTATATTGAATATGTAAATGTGTTGATTATTGCTTACCCTACGAAGCTGCCAAATATTTGTTTAATATATTGAGCAAGTGTGTATGTGTCTACTCATGCACATAGCACCAGATATCGGTTTGATGAGGTGTGTTTTTTTTGTAATGTCCCCTGCATGCACCCTCTCTCACTCACACACCCACACACACACACAAGTATTTTTAGGCAGTGGAGTCAATGGTAAGATAGCAAGACAGTGAGAGAAAAGGAGAGAGAGAAAGAGAAAGAGAGAGAGGTGGGGTGGAGAGAGAGAGAGAGAGAGAGAGAGAGAGAGTGAGAGAAAGAGAGAGAGAGAGAGAGAGAGAGAGAGAGACGTAGAGACAGAGGGAGAGAGATGAGAAGAATGGAGGGTGTGGGGAGAGGGGGGTGCGGTAGTAAATGCTTGGACATCAAGTATCTCTCAAGGCCAAATAGCTGAGATGGAAAATATATAGACATGAGATACAGATACAGACACACACACACACACACACCACACACGCACAGCACACACAGTCGCACCCAAGTAGACTCAACCACACAGACACATAGGTGGACACACAGGCACACACAGAGTCAGAGAGGATATTGCAGCAGAGACAATTCCAAGGGTGACTTTTCAGAGTGATGGACATGAAGGAAAAGATATAGTGGCATGAAAATAATAAACATGCATTCCCATAAAGTCTATAGATATAGATGCAAAACATACAACTGCATGTGTACACGTACACAAACACACACACACAAACACACAATCAGATATAGATGTAGACCTACTGTATGAGTGTGCATTTTGAATGTGTGTGTGTGTGTGTGTGTGTGTATGTATGTGTGTTTGTGTGTGTGTGTGTGTGTTGTGTGTGTGTGTGTCTGCGTGTGTCCATTGTCCTATTGGGCTAATCATATCTCCAATAATGTCCATTGCTCTTAGGTTATCTAATAAGCAACAGGAAATGACCCTTATTTAAGTTTGTGCATGACATTGATTTTCACTTGCACCAACTTGAGCTAAGATACATAGTTATGTAACAGCCTTAATGCATCAATCTAATGCAATAAAAGCAGCTACTAAGCCTATGCAATTTACAGAGCATTTAGAGTTTACAATCGATGTGGCAAAAAAACAAAAAACAAACGCTGATTAAGACTACACGGCATTGGCTCAAAAGGGATTGTTGGTTTTTTGTTCCTTCGTTTTGCATTACGAAATGCTTAAGAGTATTTGCAATTGATTTAGGAGCTGATAAAGGGGTGGGACAGGCACACAATAATGCTGAGAAGGCAATGGGATTGGTTGGCTTGCAGATTGACAGAAAAATTGGCAAATCAGAATCAGTGCACCACTGAGACACGCTGTATGCCATTTGAAAGCAAATAAAATGCAATAAAGTATTAATTCAGCGTTACATGGAATAGATTCAATATTTGGTGAAAAAAATTGCTACTGGCCCATATTTATGCACCTTAAATCGTTCATTGTGTTGTCGTCTGCCGAGTTTTAGAATTTTAAGCAGCACCAAGCATGACTTTGTGGACAATAAAATGTCTGTATGTGTTTGACTGTATTCGTTTGTCTGCTATGAAGTAGCTACTGCCCAGTAGCTACGTCCCTGCTGCTGAATTACTAGTAGTTTGGGTATGCCTCTATATCACAAGCCAATGGGGATAGGCTTCTGATTACACTTTGCAATTATTATGGGAATGTTGGATTCCGATTAAACTGCTGAATGCAGTGTGATTTTATGTATTGTATCAATTTACTAATCAATCAATGAGTAAATTGAGGGACATGAATGAGAGACACACGATACAACACACACACACACACACACATACAGCAGTATTTGTACTAAAACATTCAACCATTACAGTGAAATTGTTTTAAACCAAAACTTACAAAATGCTCAACATTGTCAGATGGTCTTCCGGGTGGTATGACAATACAAGAATTATGCAAATGTTACGCACAATCTTTATATTTCTTATTACCTGTGCAACATGTTTAACGACTTCCTTTAAACCTCAAGATAACAATTTTTATTTTTACGATCATGCTGCACCCAAAAGAAGAAAAAAAAAACATTATATTGACTTAGACAAGGAATATCTGGAAGCATCCACAATTCAGTTAAATTACTATCAAAGTTTGTTAATATAGTACATTATTATTATTATTATTATTATTATTATTATTATTATTATTATTACATTAAATTATGTGTTTTGTGTGTTTGTCCTGGGATGGAGGTTATTCCACGGAACAGTAACGGAACTTGTTATAATCTAGCCTTAGCCGCGCCTGCTGCAGTATTCTGCACCATATTTTTAGAAACTTCTCCTCGGCGATCCTGTAAAACAAACACAACGGGCAGGGAAAAAGTTCAAGTGCTGATTGAATTCGGAATACCGCAAAGTGTGAGCAATCGTTAATATCCCCACAGAGGGAGAGAGAGGGCTACAGCCTCTTTGAATGAGTTCTGTGGTTAAGGCCTAAATCCTTATAGAAGTGAGACAAGGTGTTTATGTGTGTGTACATGATAGAAGTGTGCGCAAATGTGTGGGTGCGCGGAGTTGTGCGTGGTGGCTTGTCGTGTGTGTGCGTGTGTGTGATAATGTCCATGTACTCATATGTTGGCAACGCTACTTTTTAAAAGTAATCCCTTACAGTTACAAGTTATTTTTAAAGCAATGCAAGAGATTAGATTCTATTACTTTTAGATTACTGCTAGATAATTTATTTTATTTTCTTCAATTCAGGGTTTTGTCGCTGCTATATGAAAGCTGTGGTGTATTGCAGTTTTGTCTGCTGAGTGCACATTTACAAGTTACAACAAAGTATTCAATCTAAACATTGCATTTTGTTTAAAAATGATTGTAATACCGCATTCCAGGCAAATATAACTGTAATCTTGATTCCATATACTTAGGGACTAGTTACTATTTTTTCTAATATCATCACTGCAATCTGATACTTCCCAGACTTGGGGTTGTGTATAAACACACATGCCTATCTGGCTACACTGACCTATTTATTCAAACACACAACGTG
Organism: Bregmaceros cantori; assembly: GCA_900302395.1. Classification (NCBI taxonomy): domain Eukaryota; kingdom Metazoa; phylum Chordata; class Actinopteri; order Gadiformes; family Bregmacerotidae; genus Bregmaceros; species Bregmaceros cantori. Next base: position 7,799 of record OMKY01053090.1, on the reverse strand, counting down.
GTATATTTGCTGCTATGTGTGTGTGTGTTTGTATGTGTGTTTACGTGTGTGTGTGTGTGTGTGTTTGTACACACGCGCACACGCATGGGCATGCATCATACGCGGGCTGCCATGATAGCATCGCGAGGCACGGGCCGCCAACATCTTCCCCTGTGCTAGCGCTGAACTCTGGGGATCTAAGGGTCACGGCGCGACACGGCTCATGCCAAGCTTGCTCCATACACACAAGCTTACGCATGCACACACACACACACATATACACACACACACTCCTTTATTGTGCACACACATACGCAGTCCTGCGAGGGCACAAATGCACAGACTCACAGACACCCATTAATATATCCTATCAATTCAAAAGAAAAAACGGAAGAAAGAAAGAGAAAAACATTTATACTAATGAACTTGGACTAAGATCACAAAAAACATGGGGTATTTATTTTGCAATCATTGCAGTGGACATAAAACACAGACACTTACAAAATGACCGCAACTAAACAGAAACGTACATGCACACACTCACGGGCTGCACGCTACACAATTGCACGCAAAGGTCTGCAGTCTGTACATATGAATATAGCCATGCAGTGCCCACCCCCGTGCACATGCAGCCACTGGTGTGTGCACACACAGTCACGCACTCTCACATGCACACTTTATCGTTGTAATTGGACACACAAACAACACATTAGATGCATTAGTGCCCATGTTCAATGCAATGCCACAATATTCCAAGCAGAGATAGATAAAAGAGAGAAAGAGAGAGAAAGAGAGATAGAGAGAGAGAGAGAGGAGAGAGAGAGAGGAGAGAGAGAGAGAGGAGAGAGAGAGAGAGAGAGAGAGAGAGAGAGAGAGACAGACAGACAGACAGACAGAGAGAGAGAAAGAGGGAGAGAGAGATGGGGAGGTTATATAGTGAAGTGAGATAAAGAAGAGAACAGAGTATCGTGGGTCAGGGAGAGAGAAAGAGAGAAAGAAAGAATGAGAGGGAGGGGGTAGAGGGGGGGAGAGAGAGATAATGTGAAAAAGAGAGACAGATACAGAGATAGAGGAAGAAATGAAGAGAGGGGGTGAGAGGGAGAAGAGAATGGAGAAGAGTTACAGTGAGAGAAGGCAAGGGGGTTGAAAGGGGTCAAACCCGGCAGCCAGAGAGATCACAGACTCAAACGGGCAACGTGTTAAAACAAATGCCAACGCGCGACCCCGAGCAAAGCGCATACAAACTCGCCCGTCGATCGCCTGCCGAAGATGCTTGCCGAGAGGTCAGCCTCTGGCCGAGCTCTTCGAACGCTCGCCCATGACTGCACGCACACACTTCACACCCACACGTACATTCAGAGACTCATACACATACACATTCACAACGCACACAATAAATAGTGCTGGGGAAACGAGTGCTCAGCGGTGGCGGTGGGCACATATTTATTAAACCACACACCCTGTGCCTTACCCTGTCCCAGTGGAGATGATGACTATGCTGTGTAGACCTGCAGCTGATTAATCGATTAATCGATGGCAATCGAATATGGAATTAATCGGCAACTGATTTGATAATCGATTCATCGACAGTGATTAATCGCTTCCTCGTTTGGTCACTCCTCTGCTTAAATGTGTCGAATATGTTGTGCAACGTTTGCAATGTCAACAATGTTTCAGGTTAATAATAATTACAATTTTGTGCGCTGCAGTAGCCCAGTCTGAAAAGACGGAGTACACTGCAAAGCACGCAAATGCCATATGTGTGGCACGCAGAATCATGGGTTCGCTTCCCCTCCCCCACATCATTTGCCGCATGTCTCCTCCCCCATCCTCACCCTTTTTCCAGCCAATCCTGAATAAAGCTCCGAATGGGGCGCAAAAAAGACACTTGTTCCGAAAATACAAATGTTCTGATTTAAAAGAAAAAACGATGAATCGATTATCAAAATAATCATTTGTTGCAGCTCTAATGCTGTGTGTGTGTGTGTGTGTGAATGTCTAGGGATGCCAGAGAGAACGTGTGAGAGCAGAGAAAGAGAGAGGGTGTGTAATGAAAGCACCTGTAAGAGTTGTCATTTCACAGAAACATCCTTTTGGTCGACGCTGCAAAACCAATTGGAGTTCTCCATGACGGATAGAGAAAAGAGAAACGGATGAAGTGCACTGCTGCGTGTGTGTTTCGGTGTCGACGCGTGGTGAATGCCAGCAGGCTCGCGTTTTTTTTTTCTTCATTTTTTTTAACCTGTGTCAGGTGTCAACAGCTGCTACTTTACAAAGCCATGTGGGTGTCACGCAGACACACACACACATGCACATACAAATGGACAAAAAAATGGATGCACTGACAAACACACACTCCAGGTTGTGTTGTAAGCCGAGTGGTTCCCCGTCCACTGGGTGAATGACAGGTTACCAGGGGGAGTGAATGACAACTTGGATAAAAAGGTGACTTGATTTGATGGCAGTCCATACACGTAAGCATCATGTTCAGTCTCTCCAACTCTTGGTCGCATCGACATATTCATCCTGTCCTGTCTCTGTATGGCCCATTGAACCTCATTGCTCTCTCTCTCTCTCTCTCTTTCTTTCGCCTCTCAGTGTTATTTTCTGCCAATTATTTGCTGTTATCCCTCTAGATTTGCTTACCACATAGGAATCGATTCATTTCTTTCACTCCTTTCCCAGATATGTCCGCGATATCTTCCTATGTTGTGTCTACCTCTATCTTTCCCTCCCTTTATTTCTCTCTCTTCCACTTTCTGTGACAGTCTCTCTATGTCTCTCACCCATGGGCCTTCTTCACCCCACACACACACAGACACACACACACATGAATATACACACACACACACATATCACTGACATGCACGATTTGTCTCGCATCTCTCCCCCGCCATCATCGGGATGTGCATGAGAGAGACTGATGCGTCCCACCCACCCCCATCTTCCCCAGGGCTAGTGACATGGGGGGACATATTCACTGTAATTGGCGGCCGATAGGTCATGGCGCGTTATGGCGCGATGGAATTTGACTCGCCTTGGGTGTAATTTGGTTCACAATTTATTATTTTATTTTTTAACAAATCTTGCGCGGGGGCACGTGCTTCAACATTCGATGCTTGCCGCTTGGTTCGATATGTAATTAGGAAAACCGTGTCCGTCATCTCAAACACCTGTTTGCTATTTTGAGGTGGTGCAATTGGTAATGTTGAAGCTGATGATTTTGTTTTCTAGCTTGGCTGAAAAAAAATGAAACAATAACACACATTTTCAAAATATCGTTCAACTCTTGTGTAATTGGTGTAATCAATAGAGCTGAATACGGCTATGATGATAATGATAATAATTAAGCGTGCAGTCAACTATTATTATGCGGGGGGAAAAGAGTGGCTCGACGCACGGCCGCCAACATGAGATTAGCTCTGAATTAGGTAGAGGGACGACGCATATATGGTCAACTTCAATCCAACCCGAACAATTTCTAAAAAAAAACATAGTAACATGTGTTATGTCTACATGTGATGTAAACTTTTACTGCAGATTTTAACAGAAAATAAATAATCAATTGCTTGCTGAAGTGATTAAAAACTGCCTGTTCATTTTTACTTGCAGAAACACACACACCCACACACACTTTATCTCCCTCTTACTCTCTCTCTCTCTCTCACACACACACACACACACACAAACACAAACATGCACACAAATACACACGAAAAGGGTTTACACCCGGACACTATTTCAGACATAATATCCGGCCTCTGCATACCATTAAACAATGACAGCATCTCCTCTCTCTCTCTGTCACACACACGCACGCGCGCACACACACACACACACACATTTGTCCCTTTTTTCCCATGACAATGAATTTGAGGAAGAAACACGTTTTCAACTCAACTTTGAGGAGAGGTTAAAGAAACAATGACACAGACAAAAAGGTTATATTGTCTGGACTGTGTATGTGTGTGTGGGGGGGGCTTTGTGTGTGTTTGTTGTAGGCGAATAAGGAAGGGTAAAAAAAACTGTACTCAACAGATGTCGTACTCCCCTGACCTCATACTCTCGTCCCACAGACCACACTATATGGTAGTTGAGAAGTTGTTCTTTTAAAATCTTTAAATCTTCTTCGGCATTGCGCGGACACACACAAACACACACACACACACACACACACACAGTCAGTAAAAGAGTGAAAGATAAGTTTGCGCGGGTTTCTATATTTGTAAGTATCCGTTTGTATTCGCGGCGTGTGCACGTGTGTGTCACACGCCTGCATGGGGATCGCAATGGATGGTACATGTCAACGTGCGTGCTCATCCCCAACGAGCACGTTCTTCGTGTGCCGGGTCTCCTCATCCCCATCAACCTCATCAGCTAAGCGGTCCCTCACTGCACAAAATGGCAGGTCTCATCCGTTCTGCCCTCGCACAACTAGTTGTGACACATGTGACGTGATCTCCCACTCTCTCTCTCCACACACACACACACACACACACACACACACACACACACACACACACACACACACACACACACACACACGGCATCCCACCTCATGACAGGCAATCTGTGATAGTATTAGCAATTAGACAATACCATAGAAACGTGCGTCTCATCAAAAGAATAAAAAATAAATCCAATGTACAGCAGCGCGATGCGAACGAAGGTATATAGAATTATAGGTTTCGCAAAATTAGTTATTTCGAAATGTCGTTTCGTTAAAAGCCGCCGGTTTACTCGATAAGTAATTCACTTCCAAATGGTAAAACGCCCGCCGACTGGCCGATGGCGATGCGAAAGTAAAGTATCATGTGGGAACCCAAATACGCGCGCAACAGCGCACGTAAACACAAATACACACTCGCGGACAGTTGTTCCTCGATATCGCTTAACAAGCGTGTCAGTGGACCGAGAACAACTCTCTTGAGGTCACCCGTCTCTTACCTTGAAAACGCGTGGGAGGTGGAGGTCGGAGGGAATTCCACGGCGAGGGTCCGCGAGCGTCAGTGCCACCGTGAGCGAGGGGAGCGACGGTTGAAAAAAAAAAGAATAAATAAAAACAAACACCAAGGCAATTCGGCGGAATAACAAAATACACGTCCACCGCGATCACACTATTACGGTCGGATCAGCTTGATTTGTACATTCCGAACGCGAAGTGCAGTCATGGATGTCGGCTCCGGTTCGCTTTGTCCCTGTGTGGACCGGACGGGTGGTCGAGGACCCAGAAGAAGCAGCCACAAGCGCGCGCTCGCTGTCCTTCAGGGACCGACTCGCTCCGCGTCTTCCAAGCCTTTAAGAGTAGCGCATCCCGCGGGGTGTAGTTGTGGCGCTTGCCGTCTCCCGTAGCCTGCGCATAAGGAACAGACGCCGTCACTATAATGTTAATGTCACCTCCTCGTCCCCCCCAGTTAACCGTACAGGTCGTGGACAGATAACCAGGGGTATGCCCAGTTGGCAATGCTACTCCCAGCCCACTCTACCATCACCACTTCACAGACGGTTGAGCGTGATCAACGGCGCATTTAAGCGCACCGCCGTTTTGCCACCACCATCGTCCCGACCGCTGTTGATCCGTCTGATTGAGCGTTTGTCGGGGAGGTCGGTCAAAAGACCGGGAAGACTTGGGAACAGCAAATCATCCGTGCCCCCCACAGACCTGCACTTTTTAAAAGTGTACATAAAACGCACGCCGAAAATAAAGTTACATTCCCGAAAAAGTGTTATTTATTAAATGCCGGGATTTCGAACACGCTAGAGGTTCTTGTTTGTTTGTTTGATTCTGACCTTGAACTGCCCACAAATACTGTCGTTAGCGCCCGGTTGCATCTAATGTCTGCATGCCACTTAAATACTATTAAGAACGACCATCTGCCGTAAGACAACAAAATCATCCACACGCAGATCACCCAACACACAGACGGGGAGGTCAAAGTACAACGTCCATAACAAAAAAAGTCGAAAGATTTACCTTTTCGGGGTGATCAGGATGTTAAGTGCGAGAGCTCCGCTTTCTGTCCGCATCTACAACTCCACGACAATAAACGCGCGTATGCGTGTCCACGTGAGTGTTTGTGTGTGTACGCGTGTCTGTTTACGCGTGTCTTTCCATGTGCGTGTGTGTTTATGCGTGTATACGCGCGCGCCTGTGTGCGCGGAGGGTGTGAATGTGCGCGGATCGAGCAACGACAATCCTAAGAGAAGTAATCAGTGGTAAATACGACGCTTCATCTGATGCACTGTAACCTTGTGGCGGATTTAATGGAAATACGCGTGTCGTGTTGCGCGACTACTGCTCACTCTCTCATACACAGACAGACACACATACAAGCACACATACCCGCTCCCCTCTGGGGGACGTCTGACTACCACTCGAGCTTTTTTACGGGCAACCTGATGTGAGCGCCTCTAAGTAACCTATATGCGAATCCCAAATGAACGCATTTTCCACACCATGATGAACGCATGAGGGTTTTTTGTTTTTTTGTTTTTTTGCTTTTCAACAGAATAAGGTGTTGTTCAGGCGCACACCATTATCAAAGAGGAGTTTATTCCACGGTGTGGATTTACTTTTATACTTGTATTCTCTAACTTTTAAGTGACGGGTCAAACGAAAGAATAAGGGATTACTAGGGAGTATAACAAATGCGCGTGCGCCTTCTAAACGCTGCGCGTCCACGCGACACGTGAGAAAACCCACGCACACACACACACACACACACACACAGGTTTTTCTGTCTGTGCGCGCATTAATATGCGCGTGTGCGTGCATATGTGTGTGTGTGTGTGTGTGTGTGTGTGTGTGTGTGTGTCTCTGTGTGTGTGTCTGTGTGTGTCTGTGTATGTGTCTGTGTGCGTGTTTCTAATGCTTCCATAGGGGGTGGAAGAGGCTGAATAATGCAATTATACATCTAGGATCCGCGCGCTGACAAAAGGCATGAGGGGGAGCCATCAATGAATGCTTTGTTAGCGGATTATATAATAATGATTATACCATCATTATTGTGGGAATAAAATAATAATGATGATGTCAATAATAATAATAATAACAACATTAATAATATATAAATTAATATATATAATAATAATTACTAATTACCATATATATATATATATATATATATATATATACACATATACACATATACATATACGCGCACACATTATATGTGTGTATGTAACACACATATTAATATACACATATTCGTAGATGACGTAGACGATATATTTTATAGATGCTAGGTAGAATGAGGATACTTGCCAACAATTACATGTATAAACAAGTCCCAAAAGGTACTAGACATTTGTCACACATTTGTCACATTTATAGCACTTGCCATGGTCATCATCGCTGTCGTCACATGTGGCACGTGCGTTCGTGCGCGCCTGTTGAAGGCTGGTGCTGTTGGTGGGACGCGCCTAACAGATTAGCGGTGGGAAAAGGGGGCATGCGGGGCATGCAAGGCTGAAGACCGAGAGACAGGGAGGAACGGACAGAGAGGGGGTTAGAGAGAGAGAGAGGGGGAGAGAGAGAGAGAGGGGAGCGAGGGGGGGGGGGGGGAGGAGGAGGGAAGGAGAGAGAGGGAGAGGGAAGGAGGAAGAGAGGGAGGGGGAGATAGGGGGAGAGGGGGGAGAGAGGCAGAGAGCGAGACAGAAATGAACAGAGAGGGAGATGAACAGAGAGATAGACAAAGTGGCGCGAAGGGGTCGCAAAGTGCGAACGCGTGCATCCGTGTGTGTGTGTGTGTGCGTGTGTTTGTGGTCGTGAGAAACAGATAGAGATAGGGAGAGAGAGAGTGTGTGTGTGTGTTGAGTTA
>OMKY01053083.1:0-10475 GCA_900302395.1 Bregmaceros cantori | reverse complement strand
GTTTATCCTACTCCGCCTCTACCCCATGCGGTTATGGGTTTCGGCCGGCAGGCGGGAGTTTATGTGGCAATATTATCTTCCTCTCCCGTCTGTCCGTGCGTAGCTACTCTGGCAGCTAACCTTATAACTTGCGACTCAAATCTTCTGTAGTTCCCATCTCCGGGGACCGGTTAGCATATGATTATATCACCCGGCGAGTCGTGGTCAGTTTGTACCACGGATATACTTGTACGATACCATCTGGTGTATATGACGCTAACTGGTTCCCCATCGAGTCGCATTTATGGTTAGTCTGTTAGAGCTAAATCTCTCGTGAGTCCAATTCTTACTCACGTTATTCAGCCAGTATTTCTGGCGTATTTATGAGAGTCTTCGTAACACTCTATTTGGGCTGAATGCTCAGTTGGCATTGTATTCCAGTACACCAAGCACGCACCATTGACATGCATTCACACACCCAACTCCTATCTTGCATGTTTAATGGTAGTTGTAAAACAACTACCATCGAAATTCATAACAGCGTGATTGAGACATCACAGATAGCTGACTGGCTGGCATGCAATGCAACAGCCCGTGTGGCTTCGAGGTTTTTAAAAAAAAAATGCGTAGGGTTGGAAAGGGTGTACTTTTGATTTACTTTAGAAAAACGTGAATGAAATAATTTCCTGTACACTTCAGCTGTTCAATCAACCCAACTCTGAAAGAACCCTAAAACATTTTCAACACATGACTTCATGTGTTGAATTTATTAGATTTCATCTTTTTTAAAGTAATCAAAAAGTAATCCCGCACTGGTGTTTGCTATATCTCAATATACGATATATATCTTCATATTTACGCAGGGGGAGGGGGGGGGCACCAAATTCAGCAAAGTTTTTTTTAAATTGCAGGGCAAACAGGTAGGCAGCCAAGTGCCTAGGTACTAGAAACAAAGTGCTTGTGCACCATTTTTAACAAACAACAAAGTAGACGTTAGTGTAACATTTTAAGATAAGACCAAAAAAAAATGGTATACCACAGTGCGGAGAAGAAGACTATTGAAATTTCAGCATGCATTTGCAGCATTATCTTGATTAATTGTAAAACTAGATTAAATCCCAAGTACTAATATATAAGGTATAGACTTTAATGCATACCAAGATGTTCATTTCCATACATATTATCTTGCTGTTAATCTCCATGGGCGACAAAAGGATTAGGCAGGAGACAAGTGGCTTATCTCAGCCTATCATTACAATATGTAAAAAAACAACAACAACAATCAAATAAGTTAAACACCCTTAATGGCAACATAAATATGAAAGTCAAACATAGAACTACATGTATAAAGAAATATGTAATTCAGAGCATGGATTTGCCTAAAATTGAGTATTGCGTGAACTTTCTTCAACATTAATTTGGCGAGTAGTTTCGGTTAAACTTCTAGACTGAACATAACGGTACTTTTAACAGGATTAAGTTTAATTAACTGTAAGGGATAGTTTAAAAAGTAACTTACTTTAAAAAAAGTAATCCAATATTGCTGACAACAGACCCACACAAACACACACATACACACTAACATGTTCGCACAGCAGAGATGGCAAAAGTACCCAGATTTCTTGCTTGAGTAAAAGTTGAATACATTTTTACAAAAACAACTTAAGGGATCCAAAGATCTACTTGGAATGCAAAAAGTGAGGAAATGTCAGGAAATAATCATTTCTTAGATTGCCATGTTAGTGTAAAGATAATATTGAACAAGATGTCACATGCATTCAGTGGTGTTTACATTAGGCTGCATTACCTAATGTTAATAGTTCTTGTAGATCAGTGTTGTTGCACAAACAAAATGGAGTAAGTAAGAAGTCTGTTTTCGGGAAGTAAGGAGTAGAAAGTACTGATATTTGAGTTGAAAATGTACAAGAGCAATTGTCAGAGAAATTAATACTACTAATAAAAGTACATGCTACTTGAAAAATATACTTAAACGCAGGACTCGAGTATTTGCTCTTCGCTACTTGCCATCTCTGTCCCACAGCCACACACACACACACACACACAAATATCAACCACAAACAGAACATTTTGTTCTTCGGGTGGAATTCAACGATGCAAATGACACACACAAAGTAATATTGATTTTGTGTGCACCATGATGTTGTGTATTGTGGACTGCACACACACACACACACACACAACACACACACACACACACACAAGATGGATGTCAGGCAGAGTAAATTACGGAGGTATCCTTGGTCTCCGGTGGCTGGTTAACCTGTGCAGCCTCTTGGTACGGAGACTACGCGGCACTCCCACACAGCAGAAAACAACACAGCGGCTTCACTTCATCATGACGCCCCCTCAAGCCCAAACCAATTAGGGACTCCTATCGATGCTCACGTTCCCGCCCTGAAAGGGAAAGTTCCCCAAGATCAAAAGATGAATAAAGAGTGGTAAAAACAAACTAAATAGCATCAACATTTCCGAGGGACAACTGGACAGAAGGAGGGACAACAGCAAAGTTCATACTCTTCATTCAAACTAGAAGCACTTGGAGAGCGCAAACCTCTGCTAAAGCCATAGCATCACTTATGCTAACAGGATCCACCATAACCTTTCCAATTCTTTATACTAACTTTTTGAGTAGTTTTGTGAAGAATTCTTAAAACATTTCCTGAATCCGGGTTGTGATATGGATAATCTCTGAATTTAAACAGATTGTTCCTTGGGCCAATGTCCTCCTCTGGTAAAAGGTACGGGCAGCGTTGCAAATTCGCAACTTCACCAACGTTTCTACAATTTCTTTCTCCAATTTCTTTCTCCGATCTCTCTTGTCCCACTTTTACAACTAACCCTGTCAATAAAATGGAAAATGATACTTCCACCAAAAAAAATTAAAACAAAAAAAAAATCTCGCTTGCAACATGTCCATACAATCCAATACTAAAAAGCGTGTTCGCTCGCTGTGCTCAGCGGACTGCACAGACCGCACCGTGCGTAGTCAGATTTGGATTTGACTGATGCCCCTTGACCGGTCGCGGGGAGAGAGACTTGGCGACAGATACAGGAGAAAACACTTGAACCGGAAGTGAGTTGCATATTATTGGCGGCATGGCGCCGCCCATGTTTTTGCTGTAAAACTTGTCTATAACCGACTGCATCGGATTAGAGCATTTTTACAAAACCCACTATTCCGATGTTGAATGAAGATTTGTAGAAAGGGTGTATTGCCCTAATATGGGCCCTTTTTGCAGCTTTGTGAGACAGTCAGTTGTCTATGGTAGAACAGTGAAATATAGTGTTGAACAATTGGACTTTATGTTAGGCACAAGTTTGCTTTTATCATAGTTTGACGGGCATTTATTAGTTTAAGGAGGAGCCAGAGCCACTGGAACTTAGCTGTCCCACATTAGGCAGTCGCCCACTTTAGGGCAATCTACCCTATGTTATATGTGTACAGTTATCTTGCTATTAATTTCTTGTTACATACTGTTTTGCCCCATTCTAAATTTAAAAAGTTATGCATTTACTCATTCGGTTATTAGCTTTGCTGAACCGAAAACTGTACTCTTCCTTTGGCAGAGTAGTGGAAAAATTGAACCATCTCCATGGCAGAGGTAAATCCTCCCGCGCAACTGTGGTCTTCATTAAAAATGCATGAATGACGATGACTTCGTTCCAGTCCATCCTAGATGCCAGTCCAGCCAACGGATGTTGTGTCACCACGGCGACAGTCGCCCAGGCAACAGCATCAGGACCACAAGGTGAATGCCAGCAAGCGGAACTAAAGACTAAGGCCTGATTCACACTGCATCTCTGAAGGAATTTGAATGTAACTTCGAAAGGCATAAAGGTATCTTGTGTTCCAAGCTCTTGTGTTCCAAGAGCTAATGTGTACATTCCCACAGCAATAGCGGCAGCTGCCATGCAAGGCGTTCAACTACTACCCATTGAGAGCAATTTCTTCAAAATTTCCAATGACACTTTGAACTCAAAATGTATTTACTTGTATAGCACCTCTCACAAAACAAAGAACATTTAAACATTACCCACAATCTCCCAATCTAAAGGCAGCCCCTCATGCGTACAATGTCGGGACAGAAACATCTGAATTTTCAAACGTTTTGTCACAACAAAAAATTGCGACCGGGTCGTCAAGTATACGCAACGTTTTATGAACTCGTTAGAACACTGCAGTGCAACGCATGGTTTTATGGCATGTTAATAATAAACTGGATGCATTGTAATGAAGATGTAATGAGGAAATGAAGATGCTGAGATGATCGGAGTTACATGAAGAGTCAAGATAAGGAATGAGTGAATGAAAGGAACAGAGAACGTGGTAGAAGTCTCTAAGAAGAGACTGACCGTTTGGACTCCTATGAAGAAGAGTTGGAGAAGAGCACATAGAAAGTGAAGTCATGGAGATTCTAAAATAATTAAAAAATTCCAGCACTGCACCTTTAAAAGGAATCAGCATCACTAATACAGCGAGCATCAGCTGGCACACAGACAGTAATCTGTCAGACAAACAATAGATTTGACATCATTACTCCGGCAGGGCAAACAGTGTAATTAAGTGAATTAATGTGCCGTAGAAAAACAGCCAGATGCATTTGCACAGCAGACAACTTCATACTCGGCTTTTCCATGAAAACAGAGTGGATCTGTGTGACCTTGACACACAATTATTATTGATGATAACTTTGTTTTCATTTGATTACTCAGTCGACCGAGCAGACAGACTGGCTGTTCATATGTAACCTGCTGGTGGTATGAGCCGATAAAGTGGCTGTGACGCATGGGTGATGCATGCAGTTGAATAAATTATCACATTTTCCCATTTTGGGGGCTATGCACCATTTTCCTTTTTGTTGAGTGTTAAGGGGAAGACCTGCAGCATTCTTATGTCGGTAAGGGCAACCAATCTCATGCCAGCTGCGTGCACTTTGAGACTAAGCCACAAGACTGAATGGACAGTCTAACCGACTGCACCACAGAGCCAGCCCTTAAATTATCATATTTAATATACAGCAGCATCAAGTACCACTTATTAGTACAGTGTGCTTTGTGTTTCCCTGCTGGGGTGAAGATGGGATGGCTCCGTTTAAGGTTTTGAATATGAGAGTCAGGTCTAATAGCCTCTGTAGATGGTTACTGTCCACTGGCTTGTTGCTATCTCTGGCCACCGATCTCCTGGGCGGTGTATATTTTGACCTGCATGGAGAATTATTGGAGGTAAAAACATAGTTTTGAACAATGGCAAATAGTAAAAAAAAAACTGTAAAAACTGTAAAAACAAAAACAAAAAAAACAAAACAAATTTAAGTCAAAATCTTCATGTAGTACTAAGCAGGCCCTTCAGGTGGCGACAGAGCTTGAGGCCTGTCAGTCACGTTGTGACTTGTTCACTTAGAGAAGTGAGAATGCTGTTCTTAATGACAAGTTAAAAGTTAGGCAGAAGCAAAGTTGGGGGTTTGGACACACCCACACATATTTTGTAGGCACAATTTATTCGTTATATATATATTTTTTGTTTTAGCCAAGGAGCCAAAGCCAAACACATTTGTATGTTTTGGAAGGATTAAGTGGATCTCCCCCAAAAATTGTCTTGGTCATCAAATTCTGCTTAAGGCCTAACAAAAAGCTTAGTCCTGCACATGCACTTTATCACTAATGAGTAAACGGTTAAGGAGCGAAGCCCCTCGAATTGGCGTTGTGCGCGGTGTCTGCCGCTACGACTTTGCCTCTACCGCACTGCCGCTGCCGCGTCTACCGCGCCGGCACTGCGTCAGATCATGTGACCAGCACCCACTTGCTGCTCAGTCGTGTTTAGATTCTGTGAGATCGGAGCCCATGCGTTGCCCTCCCGTGGCTGATGTGGTCACTCTATTGTTTCATGTGTTGTATACATTTCTTACACCGGTCGTCGTGGCTTGTGCAGGCACTCAATGCGCTCCACCATAATGAGTGCTTCTACCCACCCATAGTTCCCATCGTCCACGGTTTGTAGACCCGCTTTTCAGCCACTGACTCCGAAGCCATTCATATTTTTATGAGGGATTGACCGACCTGCAGCGATGAACTATTTTCTAAGCCAAATGCTGCTAGGAAATGCTTAAAAGATGCGCATTTGCGTGCACTTAATTGTAATTTCATTTGCAAAACTGCAGCTGAATCTCCAGTCATTCATTCTACGTATGGCCCCATGTTTTCGTCTTTTTGGAGGGAAATCTGTGTACCCATGGGGAATGCCATTCCACACAAACTCACACCCACACATGGAAATGCCTGCTACTCCATTACTTAGATTAAATTAGAAACAAAATTGAAAGTAGTAGTTAAGTAGTAGTAGTAGTTATTTTCCATTTTAGAAATTACTTTTCGAATGAATTTGTAAGACATCTATAGAAGTCCTAAGCACTCAGAGGGTTAAAATGACTAATGAAGGAGTTTAAGAATATTCTTAAAATATTCTGTTAAAGGAGTTAGGGCCCTCCATTAAATGCATTTTCAAACTTGATCCATGATCTTATTGCAAGGCAAACTTCTCGATGCTTGGATGATGACGTTTGTGTGTTAGGGGAAAGATTATCTGACAAACAAAGAACAGTGCAAACGTCCAAGCTGGGTGTAAACATAACAGCCCATTGTGAGAAATGTCAACAAGAAAGCAGATGATATTTTCCAGCACGACAATGTAGCACAGAGAGAGAAAAAAAAGGACTCAGACACCTCAAGGCCAACAAAGACACTTTACTTCTAGAAAATCCACAGCAGCTGCTTAAGAACATAAAACAGAAAAAAAGGAATGAAAGAACAAAAAGTATATCATGTGTATATGTAAACCCATATATTCGGAACGACCCAATTTTGGATCGACCTTACCAGTTAACAACCTTTGATGGCAGTTTTATGCACTTATGGATGTTACGCCCACCAAAGCCAGGACAGGAGCAAAACTGGAGTGTATTTAATATCTTAGCGCAAATTCCGGAATAGATTTAAGAAACCTTCACTCCACACCAAAACACCAAACATGTTCCAATGTACAATGTTCCACACATCCAACAGGGAGGCTTTTGACTTTGTCAAACATGCTTTGTGCTTGTGGAGTTGCTTACATGTAAACGTTTTACACTGTATAATAGGGCTGCAACTATTAGTCGATTAATCGGTGACTAATCGATTATAAAATTAATCGGCAACTAATCTAATAATCGATAATCGGCAAAGAAATGAGTCGGCAATTCTGTGCTGATATTCCCCCATTTATCGACACAATTTCATATTAATTCATAATTTATGAAAAATATGAAACATTGAAAGGGCAACATTGAATGGGCATAATTGATTTAAAACCCATGAATATGAAGAAATCCATGAAAATATTACGGTATAAATTACATGTAATGAGTTAGTGTCAGAGGAAGTAACTTAATCTTTGTATATACGTTGGTGAAGAATTACCAAATTTGACTAAATTTCAAGTTGACAAGATTAACCTCTTGTTAATCTAATTGTTGCTTGCTGTAAGAATTTGGGGTATTTTTAAAGGGAAAATTATTCAACCGATTAATCGACTAATTGTTTAAATAATCGGCAACTAATCGACTATTAAAATAATCGTTAGTTGCAGCCCTACTGTATAACCTGCTTGGAAGATGTTTCTATAGCAGCCACGTATTTTATCATGTACCAGTTAGACGGGGGTTGGTGGGCTGCACATCATAAACATAAAATGTTAGATGTCTAAAATGTCTAGTTTAAGAAGATAATCTTATCTTTTAACTTTTCTCATGCAGCCAGGCGTTTTACCATGTACCGTATTGATTTGCGCATTAGTAGGCTACACGTCATTGTGTTCTAGCTTAAAAGAGTCTTATTTTATTTTTGTTTAGAATTCTGCTCACCACCCAGAGAGCATTTCTGAGCCCTCCATCGGTCGAGATCTGAGTGTACTTTCCGAAGGAGGATTTTCAACTTAGGTTTTATATAGGTCCAGCTTTGGCAAACTGCTCAAGGATTTCCACTGGTGCGCCCGTAGCGGACACTTTAGAACTATTTACACAAAATGGGCATGAAGCGAATGAGTTAAGAGCCACTGGTATAGATTACAAGATTCTTCCTTTCTATAAAAATACAGTAATATGAATAGAAATCTGATGATCATCTACCGTTACGTTTTCATTGTGGTTTATTTAGACTCTTGCTTCACATCATTTCTTGAAACAAAGGTATGCTTTCACTCGCTTAGAGTAAAAATGTGAGATAAGGCTGCTCCCACCCTGAAATCTTCCCACTGATTTCTCAACTTTGACTAAAATAACAAAGTCAATCATGTAATCTTCTTATTTAAGATGTTGACTTCTTAACTGACATTTACAACATTTTGCACTCGGATCTTTGCACTTTGGGTACATTTTAGAAAGGAACAACAGATAGTTGTACAACAATATGATATGCTTTAATGCTTTTGACTTTGAGATGTAACTATACTTGCACAGTATTTATATATCACTGTAGGCACACAAGAGTCCTTGCAAATGTTCTACACTCTCTTCACAGATTTGAATTTTCATTTTTCATTCTTTAATTTTCGGCCTCATTTATGATATGGATACAGACGATTTTCATCTGGTCCTGGAAGTGATTTCATCTGTTATTTTTGTCTGTAGTGAATGGAAACAGAGCAATACCACCTATTACCACTGGAAATAGTGGGGGCAGTATAGAAGTTCTAATTCTTGAAATTCTCGCATTCGTGAAAATCAACAATAGTTGTAGAAACACCCCAAAATATTGTAAATTCCCATTGTCATCTAAATGCTGCATTTTCAAAAAATAATAAAAATATTCTCCATTTTACAAGCCAATTTGTACAAACCACAGTTTGTTTAAAAACTGCCGAGGGTTATTTTTTTCCCACAAAGTTGCCAAAGGCGCTAAATGACGATGTCACACCGGGAGAATAAAAGCAATCTGCGGATGCAGTCAGATCAGATTATGGACGTGCACATTTCATCTGTATCCGTAGATTAGAGAACAGGCCTTAGACTATACTAATCATTGAGAATAAATTTCATTAATTCCTGGCCACTGAGCTAATTTCAATATAATTTATAGAGATGCACAATATTGTTTTATTTACTAATAGCCTGATATTGTATGACCCCTAATTTTCGATCCAATCAGCCGTTATCGTATTAGTACGTAAATATAGTATAATCTTTAATTAAGCTAAGGCCTCTAAAGAGAGTAATGAATGCAAAAACGTCTTTCTCACCAATGAAATTATGATGGCCCTAATTGTTACTTTAATTGTTATTTTAATAGCTATAAATAAATAATAATTAATAAGGTACTACATGTCATACTTTGGTTACATTTTACTCATTTGACCAAATCAAAACGCGAGATCTTTTCCGATATTGAAGTTTAGCCCAAATATCGGATGGTGATATGTAGGGGGGGGGATGAAATTGTGCATCTCTAATATTTTAAAGTAATCCTGGTCCCCTTCTAGAGATTAGGGGACCAGGATATCCGATTGTAGCTGCAGTAGTACATTTTGTTGATCATTGAGGCGTAGTTCATGATTGTTAGCCTTTTTACGCAAAAAAAGTGAGCGTCTAGCTTGCTCCATTCATGAGCTTATTATAAGCCATTGAATACAGCGATCCTGGAGCCAACTCACAATGTTTGTGACTGCCAGGCATTCAGACAGACAAGCACACCCTGTTATTAGGGACCTTTGAACCGTTGCAAACATTAATTTAATATTCTTTCAGTGAGGAAATCAAAAGGAAACACAATGCACAGATTGGAAGAAGAAGAAGAAAAGAATGTGGAGGAGGAACTCAACATTAACATAACATTTTTTTATCGTAGCTAAAGCTGCTAAAATAGAATATGTACAATTTAATAAGTGCCAGGAAATAAAGCCTGTGTTCTCACTAATAAGCTAGCTGATATGTCCAGGCTCGAAGGACACTGGGTGAAAGCCCAACAAAGAACAACTAAATTATTCAACAGTTGTGCTTTTCAAACCCTCACAAAAAACACACACACACCTCACGAGAGCGGGTCCGTTCAGGAGCACTCTGTTTTGGCTGCAAAGACAGCCCTCTGCATTTATAAAGTGACCACAATCAAGTTTTGAGAACATTGTCTATGAAATGAATTGTTGTTGTTTTAAAAAATGGCACTGAAGCCTGATTCACCAAAGTAGTCCATCCAAGAGTTTGTCCGTCCAAGCCCTTGAGTCGTTCTGGCAGACAGAGAACGCATCCTGGCGACACAGGAAGATGATGCTACAAATCAGGAAGTGGTGACTGCGCGGTGCCGGGCCATTGCTGTGTGTGTCCTCTGCGGACCTGGGACGCTCTGCGGACCTGGGACTTCCGAAGTTTTATTTCCCACAAAATTTGATTCAAATTGCCATACTCTTTTCCCTACCGAAGACGCACATGCACACACTCTATATGCAT
>OMKY01053081.1:0-11208 GCA_900302395.1 Bregmaceros cantori | reverse complement strand
TCACTCAGTGATCTGAACATGCTCGCTGACTCAGAGAGATCTCAGCAACTGGATGTCCAAGAGCATTCTAAAGGTAGAGCTCCGTCTGTCTGTCTCTCTCTCCCTCTCTCTCTCTCTCTCTCTCTCTCTCTCTCTCTCTCTCTCTCTCTCTCTCTCTCTCTCTCTAGGTCTAGCTCTTTCTCTCCCTCTGCCTCTCGCTCTCTATAAGTCTCTCTCTCTCTCTCTCTCTCTACCTCTCTCTAGCTCTCTCTCTCTCTCTCCCTCTGCCTCTCGCTCTCTATAAGTCTCTCTCTCTCTCTCTCTCTCTCTCTCTCTGCATATGCAGCCAGTGAGACGATTCACCTGGCCACCCATGCGTGCACCGTCCTTGTTCACTGCGGTGCTCCTGATATTATTATTGTTATTATTATTATATAGGTTATGTTTTTGGTCGTGTTGGTTTGTCCCCTGGATAACTGAAAAAGTTGAGCACGGATCTGGATGAAAATTAGCAGAGTTGTTGGAAATGACGCAAGAAAGTTTCCATGTAAAAATCAGAGTGATTGAAAAGGTCTAACAGCGTCAGCTTACTAACTATTGCAAACGGGAGCGTGCATGTTTAACACGCCATCTCAAGAGAAGCAAGCGCCACCAGCACAACTAGACGTCATGCTCTGCAACGTTTAGCGATGTGCGATGCGTGGATGATGCGTTGGTCATGGCTTGCCAGGCTACTACCCTACGAGCACTTGCACTGATAATGGGTTGCCGCACATACTGCTAGCACTAAAAGTAGTATTTTTTTTTTACCACTACAGCACAGGTTTGCGATATCTGAGTGCTTCTAGTTAATGTTATTATTATTTTTTTATTATTTAATAATAATAATAATGATATCTGGTTATTTTGAATGTGTCCCGCTTGTGAATGGTCACTACACCACGACGAGCATGGGTGATTTTGCTATACCCTGCTTAATATCTGTTCATGCTGTGTGTCTTCATTCCTTCCCCCTCTCTCCCTACCCCCTCTCTCGCTCTATCTTCCTATCTCCCTCCTTCTCTCTTTTCCTCTCCCTCTCTCTTGCTCTTTCTCCCCGTCGCCCCCCCCCCTCCCCCCCCTCTCTCTCGTTCTCTGTCTCCCTATCTCTCTCCTTCCCTCTCTCTCTTGCACTATCTCCCCCCCGCCTCTCTCCTCCCTCCTTCCTTCCTATTCATCATCCAGCTCCTCAGAGATTGAACGTTAGGGCCTCAGGTCAGGTTGTATTTCTCAGCCTTGTTGTTTCATACTAATAATACTGATCTACCTGTCTGTCTGTCTGTCTGTCACACTCCGAAACCATAGCAACTAGACACCCAAACCATATATATTATTAGTTAGTTAGTTATTTTTTCCAGCGTAAGCACCATTTTTCCATTCTTATTGACACAGTCAGAAATGGGGTTGAAGAGATCGGGGGCAGACATTGCAGAAATTTTAGGGAGTAGAACTCGCGGCACCACGGATGCTGTGATATAAACCCCCGCGCTGTTACTATGAATCAGCCTGTACAACGTGACGTCACAGGTGGGCGGCGGCCATTACGGATCCAGCGCGCTGTATGTTTACGCTCTCACTGCGTGCCCAGAGCCTATAGAGACACGGTTCAAGAGATAAATTACTGTTAAAATGTGTAAAATATAAATAACAAAAAATGTTAAATTCCCAGAAAGGATGTGGGATATACCGGGACACGCTAGAAAAGGAGGCCGGAGAGAAATATGTGGAAAAGACTATGATTATAAAAAATAGACGCCATTGGGAGCTACAGCCCGATTGGGGCCGTTTTTACGTGCAGCGTCTTTCACCGCTTCGTCATCCTCGATCCCCCCCAAACCATATATATTGGAAATGGGTTACAACTGCTATGGTTAAAAAATAATAATAACAATACTTACAAAACAACCATTGATCTCCAAAGACATGGGTCTGGTGCGATTTCTTTACAGCAACACAAATATTATAATAAACATAATAAATCTTGGGTTGTTCGTCATACATTTTTTAAAAATAAAACACGTAATAAATAAGCCTGGGTGAAAAAAATGTTATAAGCTAGCAGAGAAGGATCACCCATGCTAAATACTAAAATCCATGCCAATACTAAAATGAAAATGTCCGTAATCAGCAAAAAAGTGGAAATTGACATCGAACAGTTAGTAATTTTAATAATGTTTCAGGTTAGTAATTGTTACGATATTAAAGGGGAAATTATCAAAACATCTAAATAGTTGTTGGTTACAGCACTGATACTAATACTTAATCTATACTAATAACGCTGCTACTAATACAACCACTAAGTTACTAACACTAACGCTACTCTATATCTCCGATCCTAACGACTGAACTGGAACTTCTGAATGAATATCATTTCTTTTTTGGAATCTAAGTATTCTGATTCTCACTAGTCTGGTACTACTACTACTACTACTACTAATAATAATAATAATAATTTTGTTACTAACAATACTAATAACGCTGATACTCCTTCACACATCACATTTTGACCATTGGAAGTGTCCCGGGCGGCACACTTTGTTTTGCAACTTTTGACTTGAAACACTACATACTCAAAGTATTTCAAGTGCTGAACCGCCAACTGTGTCCCTCGTGAGCGCAAATCCACCAATGCACTGCGTCGATGGCGTGGCGTTTTTGCCGGTGGAAACAGTCTCGTAAACGGAGGTGCGGTAACGTAATTGCGGTGTAGTGACCACCGCAGCGCCACTTAATCATCATCGTCATTGTCACGGGTCAATTTTCAGTAATGAATAATTACCCAGAGAGGAAACACAAGGAGGGTTGAAAACCCTTTTATTGAGTAAAGCAAATTTGTATTTGTATTAACCTTTAGAGGTTGGTTATGAAAGTAAAACATCCAATATCTAACACTGTTCCATGGCGTCGTCATCCGACAAGCTACTCATCTCATGGTCAATGTCCATCGGGGGCTGGGCCGGGCACGGGTGGAGGCTCCAGGGGGTCGCGCTGCAGACAGAGAAGACGGGACCAGATATCCAGAGAGACTCGGTCAACGTATTGCGCTGAGGCGTGACAGGCTCAGACAGGAAGACTGACCAGAATTGAGACTTTGGGGCTGCGTATCTCCTGGGTCGAACGCTGCCTTAAGTAGAGGCGGACTGTTGATTGCCGATGCGGGGCAGCTGGAGGCGCTGGAGACTCATAGAATGCTCAACCCACACCATTAACGTTTTCTTCTGTTATTGACATGAGTGCTGAGCAATCGGCTGGCTGTGCGCTTGCACAACAGACGCGGCAAACAAAACAAATCCAAATGATGCATATTGTATAGAAATCCTGCTTTTTGGAGCAGGGGTGGGAACATTGCCAAATACAGAGTTGCGGATGTTACCGTGTTACCGGTATGGGTGGGAATCCAGCAATAGGATTCAAGGATTCAAGGATTTTAATTGTCAATCCAATACAACATATATTGGAATGAAATAACTTTCCCGCTCTTCCGCGGTGCAATAATTAAAAACAGACAATACAATAACAACAACAGAACAAGTACCAATAGTGCAACAGATTAAAAGCAGTAAAAATGTGATTAAAAGCAGTAAAAATGCAGTCAAATGTAAAGTGCTGTAAGTGCGTGTGTGCGACGCATGCAGTACTCGGTGGCATTGGAACCAGACTGGGGGGGAGAGCTGGCAGAGTGTTCAACTGCCTGACAGCTTGATGGACAAAGCTGTCCCTCAGTCTGTTGGTTTTGGCCTGAAGGCTCCTCAGTCTTCTACCTGAGGGTAGAAGGCAGAAGTATTGGTGTGTGGGGTATTGTATTGGATGGCTTTCAGGGTCAGGCGTGTGTCGTAAATGTCCTGAATAGATGAGAGGGGGAGCGAGAAGTATCTGAACAGCATTTGTGGGTGTACTTGCAGGCGAGCGCCCTCCCAGGTCCCCTGGCGTGGACCCCAAGCAGCTAGCTGCCGAGCTGCAGAAGGTGTCGCAGCAGCAGGCCCAGACCCCGCCCACCTCCACCTGTAGCCCCGCCCAGCCCGGATCTCCACTGGTCAGCAAGAAGCGTCACAGCAGCAAGGTGAGGTGGCTCAGACGCTGCTCCCAATGACACCCCCCTTTTCCAGTGTTAAGGCCCACCCATTCTCTTGGATACTGAACACTGGCTGTGTCCGAAATCGCTCCCTATCCCCTACTCCCTACTCGTTATATAGTCCACTCACTTATAGTGCACTCAACAGCAACAACCAAGAAGCGTTATGGGCTATATTGCTTGGTGTAGGGTACATCGATGCTCAAATGGCGAGTGCCCCATATTCGGGCACAGCCCCACACCAATATAAATAATAGAATAAAGATAACAAGTAAGCTTTGGTGAAAAAAAACTAGCATGGAAGAGTAGGCTCTCCAACAAGGGTCTAAAAAAGTCAGGCACTAAATGTAAAATTTAATTACTCAAGTCTTTAAAAAAATACTTTCACAAGTTACAGGAATTGTCTCAGAAAACTGATATATGGTTATGAAGTCCCTTTTGACAATGTAACTTTTTCCACATCATCATATTGTATATCTTGTTGTATATGTTTTTCAAGTACTTATTTCTCTGAAAATGTTTACTTTTACTTAGTACATTTTCAACACAAATATCTCTTCTCTCCCAAAAAATTATAATGAAAATAATCAAACAATAATTAACGACTTAGCTGGTCGTGTTAGTATAAAAATATATATCTGCATTTGTGGTGATGGTGTTGATGTTTTGATAGGCCTAAGGAAGAGAAAGCTGGCCTGGCGTGTAAGGGGAGTCGTCTTGCAAATCACAAACCGATTTAGCTTGATTTATGTAAAGCAGTGAGCAAATTTTGCCAAAAAAATAATACTACCAATCCACACCACTCACATGGTCTGGTTTGTTTGGAAGCGGAGCGACGCCACGCTTCAAACCGGTTCGTATTCACACCAGACCAAAAGGTTCGCAACAGACAATTTTTTTTTTGTTTCTTCATCCTTCACTACCTTCTCTTGTAGCAGACTGCACACCAACGTGGGTCATCCTTCTCCAGAGGCGCCGATCCAGTGTCTTTCTGTTTAGTTTTAATCGGTCTTAAGGTCCTTCGAGGCAGAGGAGTTTTGTTGGCTGATTTTTGGAGCACTTTATATGGAGCCCCATTTTTGGAGCTATGTTGTGATTTGCTGCACCTTCTGTTTCCCCTTCTAGACAGCAGATGGCAGTAAGGTCCAGTCCCAGCCCGTCTCAGGAGACATCCAAGTAAGAGTACTGCTCTCATGTGTCAGTGTGTTCCGATTCAGGCACTTCTGAAGTACACTCCACTTCGGTGCACTATGTACAATGCACACTACATGAATATTGTGCAAACTTTCAGCAGGTAGGGTGGATTGCCCTAATTTAACCCTGGCCTGACCAGGACTAAATCATGCTTTCTTATTGGTGATTTTCCATGTGTCAAATAATCATGGATAAAACCTTACACTGTATATAAACTAGACGCAGTGTGCATGACGTCATCCCATTGCTTTCATTAAAGTCGGGTTGAAGCCGCCGACTGCACGCTGCCATTGCAGAGCCACTGCAGCGTAGGTGTCCCACATTAGGCAGTGCCCCACATTAGGGGAGTCCCGGAACAACAGCGGTTTTCATAGTGTTAGCCTCACACTTTGAAGCGCACTGTTTTGAGACTCTTTTGGCCAAAAGTTATTTTTTCCGGCGTCAGCGTGTTCTTCCATCTTTATTGGATAGGATTATTCGGAAACTCGGGGGGGGGTAGACATTGCAGACAAGTCGACGAGCGGAGTCGAACTCGCGACACTGCGGACGCTGCGGATGCTGCGGTAGACACAGCGCCACTAACATGAATGGGGTCGCGTTAGGTGCGGTGTCCATAACCACTTAGCCAACGCGGAGTCTTGGCCAAATGTGTTTTTAAAAAGATCTTGAATACATACAGATATTAAAAATGTGTTGGAAAACTCTTGCACTGTCCTGATAAATTTGTGCCAATTAAACGACTATTCCTTGCACTCCTTTTCCTCCAGCTGCAGATCCACTACGACCAGCAGATGGGGAATCTCATCGTGCACGTCCTCCAGGCTCGCAACATCCTGCCCCGAGACAACGTCTACTCCGATCCCTTTGTTAAAGTCTACCTGCTGCCCGGCCGAGGGTGAGTATGACCCTGTGTTCCTTTAAGGAAAACACCCGACTATTCATACTGAAATACGTTATTCCCTGATCTTAGTCAAGGTCATACATATCTACTTGCATGCATGCGTGCACTCACTCTGGTACAAAGTGGAATTTTGTTGGCATAGGTTCGCCCCAGGACCTAAATAGAGTTCGGGGAGTACTTCCGGTGTCTGCACGTCACGTCCGGTGTCGTTTAGTTCGCTGTGTTTTTGGCAATTTTTCAACATTTATATTCGGTGGGAGCACACACCTACAGGGTTATTTAAAACGGATGGTGGTAACTTGCGGTTTGCTATTCAACACCCAAATGCTCTCGTGCGGACCTGTGACCCACAAACGCTTTGATTTAATAGTCAGTACCACTCATTACCACCAGTACCACCATTTTCTCATTCCTTTTGGAATAACTAGTAGAAGCAGCCAGCCTATTGGTGACCACTCGGTGTGTAACTTAAAGTCGGATTTTGACTGTATTTTATCAATATTTATGCAAAATTATGAACGGAGCGAGTGGTGTGATGTGTAACTGGTCACAGAGCGACACCTAGTGGTCGGATTAGGAACTGGCGTGCGTTTTGTGTGTTTTGTGTGCTCGGACTTCGGTCCAGTACAAGATTTGGCATAGGCAACAATAAGGCACCGGAAGTGACCTGCAGAAGCGCGGGACAAAATGACTCCCCCCAGTGTTTTGCACGTAAACTCTATAGACGTGCAGATAGAAGTGCATGCATGCAGGCAATAGACTTATGTATAGACCTGGGCTAAGATCACGGAAGAACATATCTCAGAATTAATTCTCAGTGGCGTTTTCCTTTCATAGACATCGTGCACAGTACCACATAACCAGGATCTAATCTAGTAACTGGTTTTATCAGAATCAGAAAGGAATTTCCCTGTTACAGGTACAATGGGGGCACCATGTAACAAATGGAGCTTGGGTCTATGTACAGGAGGACAGTCTATATAGAAGGCACATTGTTGCAGATAGCTTGGGGTTGCAACAAGTGAAGGTGTGTTTCCACCAAAACTAGATGAAGCGGCAGACATTATGGTGGTATCATCGTGGTTATACGAACAAGCAGAGAGCGATATTTGTGCGTTCAAAAGTCTTGTACGTACAGTCATCGTATACGTACTTGACTGTACGTATACGCTTACTTCACCTCACCATACGCGCTACCGCCATAATGTCTGCCACTGCCAAGCCATGATGTCACCGTGCAACAGACCTATTGCACTGCTGGAAAGGGCGTCAAATTGATGGAAACGCACCATGAAGAGGCAGTAGGGCCGCTGGAAGACAAGCAGAAGCGAGTGGAGTAGAGGCGAGTAGGGCTGTAACCACATGTAACCAGTCAAAAGTCCATAATAAACTCAAACTGTATTCATCTAGCAACTTCCATGCAGAGCAACACAGCGCGCTTTACAAGAACAGAACAAGGAACAGTACAACATGAATCCGAGTCAAAAGGCAGTTCAAAGAAATGTGTCTTGAGCAGGGCTCTGAACCGGCTCAAGGAACGAAAACGAACGGAAATGTACTGAATTTTACGAGCAGCGGAAATGGAAACGAAAAAATATTTCTTCAACTGTTCCGGAACAAAAACGGAACATTATGAAATCCACAAAACTGGTTAAAACTTTTTTTTTCTGTTCTCTATATATTTTAACATATCCTATGTCTGGGAGACTATTTCCTTCCACTTTCACTGTCAGTCATCAAGTCCCATGCATCTGGGGGTCCACCTTGTGGACAGACGAGGAATCGAATGTAATGGCGTTTTAAACTTGGTTTTCACGTTAATACAGTTGCACTGAAAGTCCACCAAATATATTTTTTATAACTACATAAAAAACATAATATTTCACAAAATTAGGAACTTTAAGAACGAACCAAATTTTTGCGTTCCGAACTGGTTCAGGACCGATATTTTGGTGGCGGAACGGTTCCGAGAATGAAAACGTTAAAGATAGGCCTGGCTGAATGGATTGAAAAATAATTTTGTTTTCAAGCCCTGGTCTTGAGCTTCTTTTTAAAAACGTCAGCCATCAATGAGGCGTCGTGCAGACAGTTACTAAGTCGAGGGCCATAGCAGCTGAAGGCGGCCTCTCCATGTTTTCTGGATTTAACTCGTGGTACGATTAGGAGACCAGTGCCGAAGGACCTCAGGATCCGCGGCGACGTGGTAGAAGCAGATATGGTAGAGGCAGATCAGTTAAGTATGAATGGGCGAGATTGTTAATGCATTTGAAGAGCTACATCGACAATAGACAGAAGGTAAGCCCTGGTTCCACTCAACCCATACGGAGCTGGACTATTCGGGACTATCCGCTTAAATTGTGTCTTCACGACGCCGGCACCATGGAACCGGTAGAATTTTTCGGGCCTCCTCGAGAGGTAGTCCTAGGTGTCCCATGGGTTGTTGGGCCTCTGATGGGTCAGCCACAGCTTCGAACTGATTGGGCAAGGCAAGGGCGCGCCAAATGCGCTCCGCCGATTGGCCCACTACTGCCTATCGCTGATTGGTTGGCAGTCGCGCCGTCGTCTCAGCTGATAACAACAAAAACACAGCGTGGCCGCAGCTCATTATTAGTTTCTCAAGTTCAGCTCAGAAGTTCAGTTCTGAGCTCAGAGCTCAGCTCGCACGCTCTCTTGGATCAAGCATGGCTCCAGTCGTTGTGCCATGGTCAGTGGCGGAGGTCGAGACCTTCCTCGAAATTATCACCGACGACAGAGTGCAGAATGAGCTAGATGGGACGCAACGTAACGAAAAGGTGTTTTCGGGGGTTGCAGAGAAAATGGCTGAGCGCGGATTTAGCCGCACGGTGCAGCAATGCCGTGCAAAACTGAAGAAAATGAAATGCGACTATAGGGCGATTAAAGACCACCGGTTTGGGGTTCGGAGCTTTCCGTGGAGACACGTACATAGTGCCGTGTCCCCTTGTAAGCGAAACATTTCGTTTATTAGAGTTCTCCGTGGAAAAGTGGCTGTAGTGTCAATCCGTGCCGTCTCACTAGGCCACATGCTGATGTAGAACGCACACACACGAACCCACACACACAGACACGCGGGTCACTTACACATGTTTCTGTATGTTTCCACCACCAAATGCATGCTGGACCTTCAGTCAGGTCATGGTTGTCCAGAACTCCAGGTATGTAATTTGACCCCCCCTGTACAACCTCTATTGACTCCACTGGGGTCTCTGACCTTTGACCCTACACTCTGTGATTTCTTTGATCGTGTGTTCAGTTGACCCTTCTCAACGATGATCTCCGATCCTATATTTCCCCCCTTGCTCAGCACAAACTATTATCATGCCTTTTATTCATTATTACCTTCGCCAAGGAGGTTATGGTTTCAGCTATGTTTTTTTGTTGGTTTGTTTGTCTGTGAGCAAAACACGACTTCAAAAGTTATGCATAGATTTTCATGATTTTATTTGTTTTTTTTTTACCAGAGTTGAGTATTGACCCAGGGAAAAATCCTTTAAAATTTAGAGATGATCTGGATCATGGGCCGGATCCAGGATATTTTTTTTTTAAAGGATTCTTCATAAAACATTTTGAAAAGTTATGGACATATTTTTGTGCCTTGGCAGAGGTTTGCGCTCTCAGAGTGCCTCTAGTTCATTATTTATTATTATTATTATTTATTTATTATTTTAATTTGTATAATAAATTAATGAGAAAAATGTAATGCATTATATGATTTTCCTTAATGACACTATCATTTGACACTAAAGAAATAATTTAAAAGAAATGAAAATGTTTGGTTCTTTGCATTACAAATGGCAGATGTCATATACTTTTAATTAGCTCAACACAAATGTGACTTTTCCAGAGAAGAACTTGGACCTCTTCGTACAACAAAAAGCCTGGCACAATATCAATGAATATAATTGATTTATTCTAAATTAACAATGACACATTTGTCATTGTCGTTCTGTCATAGATTTGAGGAATACAGAAGTCATTGCAAAATGTCTAAGAATGAATTTGGCAAGTTTTCATGGGACCTTTTAACGTGTGACGACGCGCTATGGTTTTATTTATTTATTTTGGTTTTTGCCGCATGGCTGCCTGGGATCAGTTTGGCTGCTCGACCAGGGAACCTACTAACCCGCTCAAACTACCAACACCCTCACTAACCCTGACTAACCTGATATCAGCATGGTGTTCTGACCCAAAACTTTCCTCTCTGCAGAATACTTGGGTTTCTTTTTGAACTGAACACAAAAACAAATACATAAATCCTTCTCCCCATCCCTATACTGTAAGCGAAAGGAAATGAAAAATAAAATAACATCAAGAAATATCATAGATATGAAGATAATAATAATCAGGAAATTGAAAAAAGAAAATTAAGATGAAAAAAAAAAAGAATGTTGGATCGTCGATGGCGATGTGGTTAAAGACACTAAACGTAAGGAGGGCCCGCATTCATAGTAATGGCTCTGTCGTTTAGATCACAGCGTCCATAGTGCCGCGAGTTCTACTCCCCTTGGCGGCTTTTCTATCCCCGATCTCATCAACCCCTTTTCCGACTAATACTGTCAATAAAGATGGAAAAACGGCGCTTACGGCATAAAAATGTACTTGCCGCATTTCATTTTGTGAAATGAATGTACTCACCTCAAGTACCAGATTTAAATACTGAATATAATAAATAAATAAAAATTATAATGAATGATGAAAAAAATATATTTGCTTCTATCTTCACACCGTTTACAAAGTGCCGCTGCACACCGAATGAGAACACGCATGCAGGTAACAGATGACGAGATCATGTTTTTAAAATTATTTTTATTAAATTTGTCATGGGCATATGTATGTATCAAGTCAATTTTTTCAACTTTTTTACGTCTTCCTTGATTTACACTTCCATCACAAATTCACACTACTCTAGAACCCCCACAGACTGGGAGATTCCAGTGCGACTGACCTATGGTTGTGAAGATCGTGATTTGTTAAATTAAATAATCTCAACATTTTTAATCCTACG
>OMKY01053079.1:0-15376 GCA_900302395.1 Bregmaceros cantori | reverse complement strand
GACGAGGAGGCGTTTCAGAGTGTACTAAAAGTAATGTCAGTACTTTGATTCAGGGAGACTGAGGTCTGACCCTCAAGTCCTATATTCAAACCAGGACTTGCAGGGGAAAGCTGTGTGATTTGTTGCTGTTCCTGAAAGACATGGAGTTGGACAGCTTCAGTTGTACAAACTGTTGTGTTTAGTGGCCAATGTTTGGAGCTACATCTGCAGGTGTAGAGTCTAGCTCTGCTGGCCATTGAGCGGACACTGGTCAAGTCCTTGGAAAAGACACCAAGCTGGTAAGACAGGGTCACAGACCTTGAAACGCAGGGAGGGTTACGTATAAATAGACACGCTTCCCCTCCTTAAAAGTCCAGCATCCGCCACTGACGTATACGTATGGTGAAGTGGCACTTCACGTCCATTATATTAGGGACGAGCGATTATGTAACTTATGTTTGAGTATGCTTCCAAACGCATCGCATTGGTTGCGGAGGAGCTCATTATACGTAGTAGGAGCGGCGTGGCTGCGCACACCAGCACGTTCCATTAAGCTACAAGTTGGTGCCTCTGAGATAATGCGGCCACCCCCTTGGTCCATACGTGGTCACGTACAGCGCTGTGAGGAATCTCATTTGACAAATATTTTAGGTAACTTGAATGGAACCTAAATGGATATGTAGTGAACACAACCTCGTCCCATCCAGAATGCAGTCGATGGTCAGTTTCTTCTCATCCAACAGCAGCCATGAAGAAGGCGTCTTTCTGTCTTGTCGGATTGCAGTAACTTACGGTTCCATTTGGGGAAACGAAAGAAATGTAACTTGCGCGATGCGCGACGATGCTCCACAGTTTTAACGCAGCGATTCCCAGGCATGTCGGCTTTCGCAGCGCTTGCGCACCGTGCGCGTGCAGGAATGTAAACAATGGCACGTGTATCCATGCAACTCCGCCCGACTAGAGGAGGGCTCCTGCTCACTCGGGCAGATTTTTGGAGGGTGTGACGTCACAATCTCGTTCCCCATTGGGGGATTGGTAAATGGAAAGCAAATGATCCGGAGTTATTCTATCAATCGCCAACAGATGGCAGCCTACTCCCATGGATAAATCAATAATAGATTAAGACTTTTAAACCGTCAATCTTATACAAATACTGCTCTTTGCCTGTTCATCTGACCGCGATGCGCCTCCCAAAATGTCTGCCGTCCCCAAGCCGTGATGTCACCACGGCTAACACACACACTATGTTTGTGTGTGTGTGTGTGTGTGTGTGTGTGTGTGAGCATGTGCCTCTTAGTAAGCAGCTGCTCTGATTGACATCACACCCTCACTAGTTATAGAGCCAGCCCTGCTTGTTAAAACCGACCACTAGCAGGCGATTGGGTCCAGGTAGTGACAGTGCCGCAGTGCGAACACTGCGCTACGTCAGCCAGCCGCCTGGGAGAGCTTGGACAATGTCCTCTAAGGAATAAAATAAATATCCACTGGGCTCTTAAAGGCAGCAGTGAGTCATGTGCACGGACTAGGGCACCTGAGAACAGCTCTGTTGTTAAACACGCCAGTCCCTACGTCAAACTCCGGCAGGAAGTTCATTGCTGCTCGTTGAAGCTGCTTGTAGAAAACCCACACTTTAATTATGGCTTGTGGAACTTTTTGGTTTGTCTTTCTGTAGGATCAAGCGCATTTGTCTCTTCTATGATTTCCCACTTACCTCCACAAATAAAGGGGTTTATCGTTATGTGATTTATTTTATTTATACCCCCCAGCAATGGAGGAGATCGTGCTATCACTTTTTGATTTATTAATTCTTTCTTCTGCGGACATTCAAATTTGACATCGACTGCGGCGGAACATTTTCTGTGGGCCGTTCGACGACCTAAAAATTGCTCATGACCATCAGTCATTTTCCATTATCTACAATAGAGCTTGGGCGTGGTCATGTCACGGCTTGTGGGTGGCAGACATTTTGGGAGTCGCACATATGGTGAAGTTTACGTATGATTAAGTGGTATACCTTACCACTTCACGTCCATTGTTTTGGGGTAAATGGAAAGCAAATGTTCCACAGTTATGCTATCAATCGGCAGCAGATGGCAGCCTGCGCCCATCGATAAATCAATAATAGATTAAAAGCTTTAAATAATCAATCTTATGCAAATATTGCCCTCTGCCTGTTTGTCTGACCGCAACGCGACTCCCAAAATGTCTTCCGCCCCCAAGCTGTGATGTCATCGTGCCGTCACCATATATGGACCTTGTATCAAGTTTCATATAACAATGTTTAATTCAACTACAAAAATGAAGCAAGTATAAAGCATGTTTTAATCTTTGGTCTTTTTGTTCTCTTTCCACTTTGCACAAGTCCCGCTCGGTTTTACTACTGTGTAGAGAAGTCAGATAGGGATCAGCACTGAGAAACACACTCGTCGATCCACATGTGTTTGTGTGTGCCTGGAAGTGTCTATGTGTGTGTGTCTGAGGTTTGTTTGTGCACCTTTTGTGTGTTTTTGTATCTTTCTGCATAGCCATATGTCTGTGCGTGTGTGTCTGGGTTTGTGTTTCTGTGTTTCTGTGTTTGTTTGTACATGATTGTATTTGCAATTTCATGAAAATCTGCATCGGAAACTTTCACAAATTAAACATTAAGCAGAAAAGTTCAAGAACAGTCCTCTTATGCCTCTTATAACAGGGCTATTCAACTACTTTGCTTAAGGTGCCCACCCTCCCCCCAGAATTCATCTGTGGGCCAGAAAAAAACGATTTGCAGGCCGCATTTGGCCCATGGATAACCCTGCCCTATAAAGTTATACTGTGCCCGATATGTTTTGTTACCAGTGGCACTCCGGCGCCACTTCCACTTCCTGGGATTGAACAAAGAGGGCGCTATGGGCACCAGTCCCAGGCAGGAAGCTGCGAGTAAGAGTAATGCTAACTACTAGCACCTGTAGCTTCCCTATAGCAGGCTTCATTCGGTTCAGCCTGCTGGCATTGTCTTGGATCCCGAGGCTGAGTATCACCCTTTAACTAACTAAATAACTAAATAACATGCCTCTCTACCATGCGGTTACGGTTCTTGCCGAACGGCAGGTGTTAATGCTAAAAGACAACCTTTCCACACCCGTCTGTGACTTGCGACTCATAATCCCCGTAGTCTCTTCTCCAATACCTTTATTGGAAAAGGGCCGGCTACCAATGATTTTAACACTCGACGAGTTGTGGCCGACACGAGCCACTAATACACTCGTACAAATTCCATCTTGTGTTTATGAGGTTAGCTGGGTGGCCCGCATTGACTCTGGTGTATTTCTGCAAAAGCATGGGGGGGAGGTATATATTATATAATATTATTATCAATATTTTGAGTGTCCGAGTATTGTGCATTTTGAGATCGTCCCACAACTACTATTTCTATTATTGTTGTTATTATTATGTGTTCACCGCAGTGCCCACCGTCTCCGAACCCTAATTCAACTTGTGTATTGCTTAGAATTGCAACATTGCTGGGGCGGCGCAGTGTCCTCTCCTTTCCGCAATGTCTAACCCTGGTGACTTCAACCTTGTCTCCGATTGATCCTGTCTAATAAAGATGAAAAAAACCCACAGCGTTGACCCCGTAAAAAAAAGTGGAAAAAAAATGCATTGAATTGCAACATAGCTGATTCTATTCCTATCACTACCTATCTGCGCTGTGTTTTTGTACACAAGGGTGGAGTCGCTGGCAGCCAGACTCGTCGGCTCATTGTGAAATGCAAAATTGCAAAAAAGTTCATAAGTCATTAGTTAATCATTACGGGCTCAGAGTGTAATCTCTGTAATGACTTTGTGGAGGGGGACAAGGGTTATGCCGTGGCGTCGACTCTTCGAGAGCAAATCCCTGCCTGCTGTCAAAACAAAGTGACGAACCCACAGCGAGCGCTGAGAGTTACGAGCGCTTGCTCCACACCGGAAGGAGTGGGCATGCGGACGAGTGCATTAAACACAGCGTGGCCATGACAACACAATGTCTCAGGTGATCTATGTGTGGTTTGCTGCGTGTGTTGACACGCAACAGTGATTTCTTGTCAGGGCCCCAGCATAGAATGATGGCCAGTTTGTTGGCCGCACTCACACTTTACAATTCCTCCCCCCAAAAAATGATGCGGCGCATATTAAAATAAAATGTAGTGTAGCAGTTATTCATTTTTAATTATTGTTTTCAAGTCATTCACTGTTAAACACAAGTCAGTATTTCTCAATCCTCTGTGGGTGCAGGAAAACAGTTGTTTCTGGTCTCAGGCACCCACCATTCCAAAATAACACATTCTGATGAAGTTTGAATTCCAAAAACAATCTGCTTATTTTGTTAGGGTTGGATTAGGGTTAGGTTAGGCTTATACTCTAAAAACTGAAACAGGCCTCTACTCACAATTTTACACTCATATAAATTGGTTAATCATACTGATTTTCTCAGCATAGAACAATAGATATACTTAAACATTCAATAAAAATTGCATTATATAAATGAGAATGCATTCTTATTTTTCCAACACAAAAATATATTTTAGTATTTTTTAGTATGAACCCCAAAATTATTGAGTATACATACTCAATATTTTATATAAAGACTTTAAGTACATCTACTCAATTTCTTCAAGTTGAGCTGCTTAAAAGTACATTGGAATGTGCTGCCCAGTAGCTCAGTCGGTAAGGCAGTGCACTGGAAAGCACGCATATGCCTTAATGGCGCAGTGAGTCGGTG
Organism: Bregmaceros cantori; assembly: GCA_900302395.1. Taxonomy (NCBI): domain Eukaryota; kingdom Metazoa; phylum Chordata; class Actinopteri; order Gadiformes; family Bregmacerotidae; genus Bregmaceros; species Bregmaceros cantori. The sequence goes on along the minus strand of OMKY01053079.1, from coordinate 10,659 downwards.
GTTCGAATCCCACCATTGATGTATTTCCCGCATGTCTACCCCCCATCTTCACCTGTTTCCACTAACCCTAATAAAAAAAGCTTGGAAAAAATCAGCCTGAATGTGCTGGAAAAAAACATAAAAAAAAAAAAAAAGTACATTGGAATGTATGTAAATGTCAATTTTAAGCACCTCACCTTGAAGAAATTGAGTGGATGTACTTAAATTCTAAATATAAAATAATGAGTTTGTAATGTATACTCAATAATTTTGGGGTTCATACAAAAAAAATGATTGAATATAAGCAATATTTTGGTGATTTTTGTGTTAGAAAAATAAGAACACATTCTCGTTTATATAATGTATAATTTTTATATAATTTTTATTGAATGTATATCTACTCAATTTGCCTATGCTTAGGGGCTCAGCATTGTTCATATCTACTTGAAGGGCTTCACTTGAACTAACTCAATTTTTAAAGTTAACTTTATTTGACCTCACTTCAGAATGATTACCAATTTATATGAGAGTGAAATTGTTCACCAATTTTATTGATTAGAGGCCTGTCTCAGTTTTTAGAATGTAGGTTAGGGTTAGGTTAGGGTTTTGACATTTTTTTGGATTCACACTTTACATCACAGAAAATTATACACTAACATTCAAAAGCACATTGTTTAAAACATTGTCTCTCAAGTAACTTGCTGATGCACACGTACGGTACAAATGAAACACCCTATTACTTCCTCAACCTTAGCCTTGTTCATCCTTCTGTTTAACTTCCATTGGCGGTCGCTCTGGCTCAGAGAAGCTTTGAATGACAATGTCTGAGCGGGCAGAATTCCCAGGCACCAGTCAGATTATAGCCCTATGTTCAACAACTTCCGCATGAAGAGCCATCTTTCTCTTAACTTCCACCAGAAGACAATAGCAGTTGCGCTGTCAGAACGGTAAAGTGAAAGTGGCTGCTCAATCACGTTCCTATTGTCACTTTACAGCATAGAAGCTGCACAGAAATCCTAAAGTCAGTCTCCTGAAATAGAACACCCCCTGCGTCCCATTGCTGCCCCCACCCTTCTTTCCTACCGAAGCTGAAACTCCCGCGGTCGGATGCCCCATTCTTCTTTCTTTTCCCTGATTGGCAGTGGCGGAGCTGAGCTGTAATTACCCGCGGGAAACATGATGGTGTTGATACAGCCAGCGGAGTCATTGCAGGCCGCCGCTATTGGATATTGTAGAATCAAAGCCCCAGACCCAGTGTGGTACCACTCCCATGTGACATTTCTCTAAGCTCAGCTTTGAAATGTTTAGATCAGCGCGGAACTGCTGGGTACTGTGATAAAACTAGAATGTTCTTTTTCAAACACCTCGACACTAGTAGATATCAACTCTGGATAAAAGAAGCAACAGAGATTTGGAGGCGTGACAAGGAGTCCATCAACAAAGACGAGGGGGCATACACCCTGGTGCATGGTTGGAATTTGCTCTTGCGACCATCCCCACGACAGGGAAGGCAGAGTCGGACAGGTGGCAAAGCTTAAGAAATAACATTCTAATAATATGAATTTTATATATTTTTAAAATTAAATTATATTAATTTTGGAAAGTATGAACATCGAATATAGGTTACTGTGATGGCAATGTGGAAGAAATCAGGCCACAAGAATTAAATGTTTCCGCAGGCTCCTCGGCATCTTGTATAAAACGCATATGACCACCAAAGAAGTGCAGAATAAAGGCTGTATGAAGATCTACTAACTAGTGTCAAAAAACGAAAACTGAAATGATATGGGCGTGGCACAAGATCCCAAGGATTCTCACAATCCTGCGAGGCACAAGAGAGGAAGACAGAGAAAGCAATGGGAAGATAACATCCAAGAAAGTGACACCATGTGAGTGGTGACAGAGAGAGATGGAGAGAGCTGGTTGCAAAGTCTTTAGTGGTTCCTACTACGGGACTACGGGATTGTTGAAGGTGCGTGCGGATTATGAGGACACAGAAGGGGAGAAAGAAGTTAAAGGATAGTCAAAGAGAGAGAGGGACAATGTGACACGACAATGTGATGGACGATAAGGTCAAGAAAAAAACGTCTTGTCGTAAGAAAATGCAACATGAACCGTCAAAAGAAAAGACTGTGTTAAGCCACCATGTCAAAAGAAAACATGCAACCTGAAATGGCAAAACAAGAGGCACAGCCAGAACCGCAACGTCAAAATAAAAGATGCGGTTAGCACTGGCATGGAGCACAGGCCCCTGGGCACAGGCCGAGATGGCGAAAATACCCAGATTCCATACTTGAGTAGAAGTAAAATACATTTCTAAAAAAAAAAAAAAATTGAGTAAGAGTACAAAGTACTGATTAAAATATCTGCTCAAGTCAACGTAAAAAGAACAGGCTCTGAAATGTACTTAAATGTTGTTGTGAAACTAAAAAAAACGGACTCTGAAATATATTCAAAATAAACACACTTTTCTTTCTAAGTTTTTATTAAGCACATGCCACATAAAAAAAAAAGTCAACAGGAAGGGTGCAATCTTGAAATGCCAACGTTTTTTTTGTGTCTAGGAATTGAGAACCACTCAACCTGCTGCCATGTCAGCAACTTTTGACGCCAATGCTGCTATTACGATTGCCGTTACTTCTGCTTAAACTAATATTGAAACTATGGTTAAAGCAAACTATGGTTATGTGTCTAAGTTCAACGGTTTCTCACATTACTAAGCCGGAGAATTTTGAACGCTACCCCAAATCAACCACTAGAATCAGACTATTAATTATGCAATTGCTGTGTTAAATAGATAGATTTCGATAATTTAATAAAACATTTAATGTGCTTTTTTTTTACATTTAAATTTAAAATACAAATCTAATTATCACACGTCATGTCAGGTCATGTGACCAGCGCTGATTTCAGCCGAAACAGTCTGCAGTAGCACTGCTCAACGCCGACTTTAGCCGGCAGACAAGCAACGAGAAAGACGGGCTACACAGCGCGGAGGAAGGGGGACAGTGCGCGCAGACAGATCGCAAGAAACAAAGTACAAATACTTAATTACTGTACTTAGGTAGAATGTTATCTGTATGTTTAATAGTACTTTTTACTCTGACTACTTTTTACTTGTACTCAGTAGATTGTTCTACTCCTTACTTTTCCCAAAACAGGCTCCTTACTTGTGTGTATGTATGTGTGTGTGTGTGTGTGTGTGTGTGTGTGTGTGTGTGTGTTTCAGATGTTAATTTCAATGTTCCTTGGTGTGATTTATAGACCTTAAGTGAAGTAAATAAGTTTAGGTGTTTAGTTAATTTATAACATTGAGAAACTCACATTGAAAAGGTGTGCATTTTATACGAAAATGTATTTACTTTATACTTTCAAAAATACTTTTGAGTACATTGTAGAGCATGTACTTTTTACTTTCAAAAATACCTTTTCACTCCATGTCTCAGCCTGTACTTTTTACTTTACTTAAGTAGATATTGAGATCAGTACTTTGTAGGCTCACCCAAGTTTTATTTTACAATTGTATTTTACTTTTACTCAAGTAAGAAATCTGGGTACTTTTGCCATCTTTGCTGGTAACACCCTGCGTCCCGTGACATTTGTATTAGTGGACTGAATGGACAGGTTGCAGGCGAGGACAGTAAAGTCGTGACTCCACGGAGAACTCTAATAAACGAAATATTTCGCTTACAAGGGGACACAGCATAATGCGTGTGTCTCCACCGAACGGTCCAGACCCCCCAGCCCCCTCCGCCGCGTGGGTGTCGCCGAACTTGTGGCGCCAATTCGTATTTAAATGTACACGCCACTCGCGCGCGCGAGAGAGGTGGAGAGAAAGAGAAAAAAAAGAGGTGGATCATCAGCTGTTCTTGAGGAGAGGGAGAGACACACACAAACGGCTAATGTGCGAGGGGGCTGCGTATTATGCATGGCGATGGTTGCTGCAAATGCATTTTGTAACAACTTGTGTTTATAATAGCGACTGCGCAGGTGATGCGAGAGGGGGAGAGAGAGCGAGAGAGCGAGAGAGAGAGACAGAGAGAGAGAGAGAGAGAGAGAGAGAGAGAGAGAGAGAGAGAGACAATGGTTGTGTATTCGAAACGCTAGCCAGACGAATTCACAAGCAGATGAAGAGTAAAACAATTATACACAATTTTATCTGTGGAAAAAGAACCCGCTGAATGGCTCCGTGCTGTAGCAGTTAATACAGCCCCATACAGTGTTCTGCAATGAAATGCATTTTTTAATGACGCGAACTTCCAAAATTCCTACTGAGAGACACACACACACACACTGTCACAAACTCACACACTGACACAGACAAACACACACACACACACACTATTATACACACACACAACAACCATCCCTGTTCACTGCCGTGGGTGAACTGAAGACGTGACGCATGGCACGAAGATTTCTACCGGTTCCATGGTACCGGCGTCAAGGAGACAATTTAAGCGGATAGTCCCGAACACTCCAGCTCCCTATAGGTGCAGTGGAATCAGGGCTTTAGAGATGGTGACGGTCAGCCATACAGGGATAGGTGAAGTTGATGAACGGCGTGGTGTTGTGACATAATACATTGCGATTGTTGATAAAATGACATGAATATCCATATCTATGCTTTTTAGCAAAATGTCCAGCAACCCCTTAAAATTTTGAAGCAACCCCTAAGCAACTGCAGTAAAATATTCTAGCTATGCCACTACAGTCCACCCTAATGCTGTATCTATCCCACAAATTGTTTGTCCTCATCACCTTTCTCTTCACTGCAGGGCCTCACTCACAGCCAGTACTAACATTACATTTTGTATTAAGGTGGAGGTCGCAAAATATGGTCCTGCGGCCCGCAACTGGCCGTGGGCTGCATGTTTGAGACCCCTGTTTTAAACATTACCGTTTGTTGTCAGAATTCTGACTGTTGTGGCACAAGTTGGCCACGAGCTGCACAAGCCGGCACCTGCCGCTCATCTCCTCTTCATAACGCAGTTCAGGATTGGTCATGCCCCTCCATAAAATGAAGACGCTGCCCTGGGTCGCACGCGGCGGAATAAAATCCCCTTGGTAGGTACTTGACCAAGGTGAACCGTTGTAGTACTACGTTGTCTCAGTCTAGACAACTCTCTCAATCCTGTGACGAGTCCTGTGGTGTTACTTACTGTGTGTGCTGGTGGTGATTCAACTCTGCTCTCCTCTGTGTTCACCATTGATCCAGAACGCTGAGCGGACCTCCTCCTCACCTTGTTCGTCTCCTCGTCCTTGAAATTGAGTATTGCAATCTACACAGCCACAAACTCACCTGCTCCATCGGGGACGTCCTCACCACGTAATCGCGCCAGAGACATTCTTAGATAGACTTGGTCATATTAATCATAGTCAGACTTGAGTATTTTGTATTTATATCCATTAAAGGAGTTTTCAACTCCTCTCTCTCTTGTACGTCTCTTGGGTCCTACTAAGTTCTCGTGTTGTACCATAACATGACTTTGAGATCATCTGTTCCAGAATCCTTTCCTTTCTTTACTTAAGCCATTGCATGCATTTTCACTTAGCCAACCTCTTTAAATATCCACCAATTTCTGCATGACCAATTTTTTTTTTCAATTAAATTCAACTTTAGCCTATCTATAATGTTTTTTTTTTTTTTCCAGTGCTGCACAACAAAACCCAGGCAAGGTGGCAGGACACAAAACAAAATACATTTCACAGCAAATGTCAGCCCGCCAATTGAAATTGAGGCAAGAGGAATGAAATACATAAAATATGGCTTGGGCATAGTGACATCACGGCTTGGGCGGCAGACATTTTGGGAGCTGCATCGCGGTCAGACGAACTAGCTGAGAGATATTTGCATTAGATTAATGTTACCAGAGATTAGCGATGGGGGCAATACTGCCTCGTAAGGTGCTGGGCGCCGATCTCTGAACAGGAAGCTACGAGGAAGACCTAATGCTAACGACTAGCACCTGTAGCTTCCTCTATTTATACTGTGTTCAACTCAGCCTTCTTGCATTATCATCTATTTTACCATCCAATAGTTAACCACTCTGCCTCTTAAAACCTAGCAGTTGTGATGATTAAAGCACAACGATGAGTTGGCGACCGTCTAGAGTCGCTATACACTCGTATGAATTAATTCCATCAAGTTGTATATGCGGTCTGTCTGTATTGATCTAAATTATTACCGTGAGCCTCCATTCATGCTCATATTATTCTGCCAGTAGCTCTGGTGTTTTGTGAGAGTTCAAACAACACTATCCTTGGGCTTAAGGCCTACTAGGCATTGAATCCAGTACACCCAAGCACGCACCTTTAACATGCATTCATACGTTCATACTTCCATGCAGGCTAAAATAATCGTGAAGACCTACATGGGTAGCATTATCCAGGGGTCAGATTGTGGTGAGCTGGCAGCACGTTAGAGAGGCTGGCCGTTATGTTGTGCTGTCATAATTGCCAGCGGTCATTTTCACTGCTGGGAAAAAGTAGCTGCTTCATACCCTGCCCACCACTGTTTACCGTTAGCGGCCGTCTTCCCACACGCACGTTTCTCGTCATGCTTGTCTATTGGACTTAGATTTGAGTTCATGACTTTCTTCAGAGTTCATGTGCAGTGATATCCAGGGCTAGACTGCGGAGTTTATTTAGGCCGGGCATTTTTTTTAAATGTTTTTTCAGCCCATTCAGGCTGTTTTTTGGGAAACACGTCAGTGGCGAGATTTGAACCACCGACTCACCGCGCCATTGAGGCATATGCGTGCTTTCCAGCGCTCTGCCTAACCAACTGAGCTACTGGGCAGCACAAGGCCGGGCATTTTTTTTTTTAAAGTTATTTTTCCAGCGTCAGCGCCGTTTTTCCATCTTTATTGGATAGGATTAGTCGGAAACTGGGTTGAAGAGATCGGGGGTGGACATTGCAGACGAGCGAAGTTGACGAGCTTAGTCGAAGTCGCGGTAGACGCAGCGCCACTAACATGAAGGGGGTCACGTTAGGTGCGGTGTCTATAACCACTCGGCCAACGCAGACCCCAAGGCCGGGCATTTTTAACCGATACCAGGCCACCACCAGATATGAATATCATACCATACCGACAAAATTGTTGGACTGTGGCACTTTTTAAAAAGTATGTTGCTCATCCCAAAAACCTGACTTTCCCCTGGAGGATGAATGACAACGAGTGTCGAGTGTGGATGTCTCTCCATAACCTACACCTTCCTTCTGTGTGAACAGAATGCAAAAAAACGAACCTTTTTTGCTGTTTTGTTGGTCCCCAACAGCAGCAAAATGACCACCAGAGATGATGGGAAGATAGGGAGCTGGTTGAAATACCCTTATATAACTCAAAAGAGAAGAAAATTGCAATATTCATATTTTAGGGTTTCTTACTACTTATACACTGTACCTGTTCAACTCATAAAAGCCAGTATACCCACCTTGAATTGAAAGAATTAGAAATAATTTCAACACATTAGTTTATTTTAATATTATATGATGAAAATATGATTAATTATGATGTAAATTATGCAACTACTATTACTAAATAATTGCATTTCAAGGAGTAACTTGTAAGGGATCAAAAAGTAACCAATCCTTGTCTGAACAAAACACCAATATTTTCATAGGAATTACATTTCGTCAAATACTTAGATAAATGCATAGCTGTGCAAATATTTCGCTTATGAGGAGATGTCTTTTGTGACGTCTTTTGTGTGTTTTGTGGTGTCGGTCGTCAGCACCCGCCACCCACTACAGCGCGCAGGCAACGCCGCTGCCCGATCGCATTGAAAAAAAAAACACGCACACCGCAGGCCATTAGGCCAGTCAGCTGATCAGGCCATCAGGCAAATGCCCGAAGTGCCTTCCTTACAGTCCAGTGGTGGTGATATGAGTAGCTATGTTGCTCTAACCAACTTACTTTTCGTTTTTTTTTTTCCGGCTTCAGCAGGATTTTTCATTTTGGATGTATTGGATAGGAAAGGATTAGCAGGGATTTTATTTATTTATTTTAAGTTATTGTTTGGGCACAAGCGTTGTTTATGGTTCTTTATTGACAGAGATAGTGACAGGATTCAATTGGAAACTGGGATGAAAATTCAGGGATTAGAACCCACGGCGCTGCTCGACCTGGGGTCTGGTGGGCTCTCTAGAACTACTCTGCCACCACGCGCCCCCGGATTTGCCAGGATTTTTAAAAATTACACGTCAATTGTAATTCACATCACAATACTGTGACAGTTCTCTACAAAATAAAATTAGATACAAATGAAAAAGTAAATTTTATACGCCATTGAAGCCGTCATAAGCCTGCAACCACTGTTGCGTCTTCGGTTGGCATTGTTTGTTTTGAAACGTTTGCCGGTGTGGCACCATCCTTGCTACTTAGTCAAAATGCCGTCCAAAGGGTGCATGAAGTGTTCATCACCATGCACTTCGAATTTCGGTCGTTTGGCGTGCACCATCCGGGTACTTCTGACATGGCAACCCAGAACAAATTAAGCATCCACGCATCACATGCGACTAGAATGATCAGGTTAGAAAAAAGGTGTGTCAATCAAATTAAGTTATCAATTCACAGTCCAGTAGGTGTGACAAGTGAGTCCCACGTCTCAATTCGAACAAAGCCCGCCTTAACGGGGCGCTGATTGAAATGGACGACAATCTGATTTGTCAGCCTGATTGATCCAGACCCACCGGACCGTCCCGCCGCAAGCGATGTGTGGACAATTTTTTTGCTTCTGGCTTTCCAGGCTCAATTAGCAACTTTTTAATTGATACAAAGTGCACTAAGGCCTCGTTCAAACTGGCTGTCGGCTTGTACACAGGGCATAGCAGGCGGGAAGCAGAGGCGAACCGCAAACTGCTCCTCTGCTACCCCACTGATCCGTCTAGGAGGGTAGCCCCAGCGCCGCAGCAGTGGAGGATTCTGCTGCGCCTCGTCTCTGCTACCCGCCTGCTACACCCCGCGTGCAAACCATCAGCAACAATCAACGCGCCCTGCCGCATCACAGCAAGCAGGACACGCCATGGGAGTGGCTTTCTGCACGTTAGCGGATTAAGAATCAGCTCTAAAATAAATTAATACAAACATTGTAAATGTTTGTATCAAAACGGGGTGGCGCTGAGGTGCTTCTGACCCTTTTTCACTACACACAGATGAAGACGTAATCAAATAAGACAGAAAGCGCAGGAAATTAAAGTTCCATGAACATTTATCTGGTATCACCACACGATGATCACAAGATGCGTGTGTGTGTATTTCGCGAGAAAGGTCGGTAAAATAGCTGACGTGATTACATACCGTGAATACGTGCGTGCAATTGGACCATCACACAAACGCCTGTGGCAAATACGCCTACCCGTAGAGCACAACACCGGCCCGTTAACCCTTGGTCATTTAAAATTTAAAACCATACCTGCCCGTACCCTTTCATATTCTACCTTTTACCCACAAATCAAAACTATTGCCATACAACACTTTATTCTCAATGGAAATTTTTCAATTTCCATTCCACGCTTCAGTTTGAACAATCCCCTTTTTGTTAAAGGTGCAGAAACGCCGGGCCGCTCGATGCGCAGAGAGCACGCACTTTCAGATTGAACGAGGCCAACGTGCGGAACTGCACATATTGGAACAGACCCATAGAGTAACAAAGGAAGCGAGAGAGTGAGACTGAGAAAGATAAAGCTTGAAACAGAGCACACTGATGTCAAACACATGCCCCCACCTCAAGCCTCAACTACCCTCACCCCTCCCGGCTCTGACAGAAATAGCTGGCTCTATTTAGAAGATGGTTTTGCATGCAGCCTTTGCGCCGAGTGTTTGCAATCTGCACGCCGCAAGCGAGGGGTTTTTACATGATCAGTAATTCACTCGGTGTGGTCGACCCCAAAGAATTTCTCTTTGTTTGCCTGCCTGGTTGCCATGCACTTGCACACTAAAATACAGCCCCTACGGTGTGGAAAACACGCTGCGACGGTTCGCCACTGGACTCTGGGACGACGGGGCGCCCAGCGGGATGGCGGGAGCGTATGAGTCTGTGTCCTGTGCCGATGGTGGCTATCGAATGTACCACAGACACGGTGCAGCATTTTTTTGAGTGGGGCAATACAAATATTTTCAATGCTAGCCCATGCACCCCCGGTCTCCCAGTCAGTCCAAATGAATCAAGGTCTGCCTGACGAGGGCCGCTATGTTTATCCCAGCTGCTACGACTGCCGATGTCCAGATGTTGATCCATGAGTGCCGTTATGAATGGGAGGGAAAAGAAAAAAAAAGATATATAATTGAAGGTTTGCCTAATAGCGGTTTGCGCTTTGCTCAGCTCGGCAGGGCAGCCCACCACAGACTCTGCAACTGTCATTATGCGCTGCCAGCAAGGTGTCTGCACGGTGCATGTGGAGGCCACAAATCTGCATATGTAGTCACAAGCAGCTAAATAAAATTTAATATTATTTCAAAGCAGTAAACACATTAACATTACTTACTCAAGTAACTCTAATTACTAGTAGTTAGTAACTTTACTGTGCCAGAATGCTCCTTGTGACTCATTTTAATATGTGTTTTATAATTATAACACATATATATATGTGTGTGTGTGTGTGTGTGTGTGTGTGTGTATATATGTATATATATATGTATATGTAAATATATATATATATACATACATACGTACGTG
>OMKY01053075.1:0-10770 GCA_900302395.1 Bregmaceros cantori | reverse complement strand
AAGGAGTTCTGTAAACAACCCCAAATTACTGTCCTTAACTGCGAAATCAAGGTTGGGGGGTAGTTAGGTAAAGAGCTGCTATACTCCTTGAATCTAATTCTAAAAACGTAATGACTTTTGTGAAGCGCCTTGAGGCAGCTTCGGCTGCGACTTTGGCGCTATATAAAAATCTGTTGAGTTGAGCTGTTTGTGGCCATTTTCTACGCCTAACACACTGATTTTGAAGATATTCTACACTCTAACCAGAAAAAAAGTAGGTATGATCAGAGCAAAATGGCAGTTTTTGCTACTTGAAATCTACTTACGAGATATGGCCACTTTTGTCAAGTGTTTCGGTCTGCACCATAAAATCAATCGGGCCACATTTATTTTGGTATCAATCACAAACAAAACTGCCGAAAATAATTATTGGTGATTATTGAATTTGTTCCCGATTAATTTCGATTAGTCGACTAAGGTTGCACTCCTTCTTCCAAGCTATATTATGAGAACAGCTGCCGTTTATAGAAAAAAAAAGTTAAATAATTTGATTCAACATAAATCTGAAAGTAACCCCCACCTCAACAGAACAGTGGCACAAAAGAGACCTTTAACCGAATAAATATGTTGACTGCAGAGATTTTCCTGCTGTTGTGTCCTCTTGCAATGCACACGTTCCGGTGGAGAGTGTGGTGCAATATTTTGACTTCTTTCTTATCTCTGGTTGAGGTGATGTTTACTTGTCTTCCATTCCTAAATCGGCCACAGTAACATGCAGACAGTTTCATACGTTTTTGGGAGTGGACTGTGGACTTGGCTGACCACTCCACACAAGAACTAATTTATTGATACAGCACTCATTTAAAAGACTATTATCCAGAGTCACGTGATGCACTCTACGGTGTTCATGTGTTTTTTCGCCCACTCTCTCCACTCCACAAAGAATTTTAAACAGCTTCTTACTAAGAGGAATACTTGGTAATTCTGTGGTTGAGGAGCATGTATGTCGTACGTTTGTGAGTCGTGACGTAGTCGAGCAGCGAATCTTGGGCATTGAGAATGGGAACGTGGCAAGTGTATGAAAAGCAGGTGTACAGAGATGCGACTGAAAATGTAAATCAACGGCTGAACATAAGTATTGTTAGTTTGGAGGTGGAGGATATTAATAAAGAATAGTTCATCGAGAGATGAGCACCGCACGATGCCGCTGTTGCCACAAATGGAAGTCCAGCGTCAGGTTGAGAACTTTTAGGGATGGGCGATACTTTAATATGGTATTGAGCCATAAGGCTTTTGAAAACAATCAATTGTGAGCTGTGTTCAAATTTGAGAAAATTATATTTATAACATTTCTAGACCTTGAAATTAATGTCATTTTCTAACTTTGCAATGATAATATTTTAATAACATGAAAAAATAGTCATAATAGTCAAGGATCCTAAAATGACTATCGCAAAATATCAAGATAAAGTCACTTTTTTGAACAATGAATTTCTTTTCCTCAAAAACTTCAATTAAAACAAAGCTTCTGTATTTTATTTTTAGGCAACACTAGCAGACAGTACAGCAGTATGTTAATGTTGTGTTGTATGTTTTGTATGACTGTTATTTTTGTCATCGCTCATGTAAATGTGATCACTTTTGAACGGATGGATTTTTCGCAGATTGTGTGTTAATCTTTTGTTTTCGGGGATACATCCTTAGCTGTCGGAACGACTGCATAGGCCTAGTTTTCAGGGTAGCCATGTTGCCTTTTAAAATGGACAGTGGAGAAGAGGAAAAAAACATTAACTATTTACACGGAATATCCCAACAAAAAAAACGAAGGGCGTGTGTTGCAATTTAAAAATGTGACCTTTTATGAATTCCTCAGTCAGTGCTGATTATGTAAAAGGAAACGACAAAACAAGACTCCGGGAGTCGGTTGGAGTGATTGAACCGCCAAGCGTAGCACAAAGGCGTGCCGTTGCAGGTCGCTCTGGCAGTGAACGAACACTTGTTGGACTGGCACCCCTGGGTGCCCATAGTGGTTATTAATAAGGGTTAAGTGTGTCACTTTCTGTCCCCATTAGTGATGGAAAAGGGTGTCTGTGTGTCCTTTGCTGCCAAGAACGACATACACAGTGTGACATAAAAGCAGCAGTTGAGCCATATTAGGGATGTTCGATATTGACTTTTTACCGATATCCAATATACCAATATTGTTCAACTCCTAAAATGCCCAATACTGCTACAGATATTCACCAATTATGTTTTTACACATTTTCTGTCATTGAATGAATGCAATATTTGCCAATTGAGGCACGACATTTGCAAAAGTATTTAATTTGAAACTATATTTTGCCTCAACAACTCATGTCGCAGATCTGCAACAAACATGTTTGCTTCTACCAAGGCAACTTTCTGAAGTTTATAAAGTTAAGTAAAACCAAAAACATTAAATAATTGTGAGGTAGTCACTGAAATGCAAACGTCAACTAAAGGTCCACAGTGGACAAAAATACTTCCGACCAAAAAGCACAAAAGTAAAAGAGCTTGAAAAAGGTCTTAAGCAAACTGGAAAAAAGCCCAGCAACCAAGGGCTTATTTAATAGCTGTCTACATACTGTCTGCATTTAGAGTTTAACCCCAGGGGTTAAACTCTAAATGCAATGAGTCCCCGCCACCCCAGGGGTTAAACTCTAAATGCAATGAGTCCCCGGCACCCCAGGGGTTAAACTCTAAATGCAATGAGTCCCCGGCACCCCAGGGGTTAAACTCTAAATGCAATGAGTCCCCGGCACCCCAGGGTTAAACTCTAAATGCAATGAGTCCCCGGCACCCCAGGGTTAAATTCTAAATGCAATTACTGTTAAATGACTTGACCTGAATTCACTCGAGCATCACCTGCAGTGATTCGGTCTTGAATTGGACTTGAAGCTTTGGGGCTCAGACTTTGTATTGACTTGGTTACAGCTCGGTCACTACGGTTTTGGCATGCTTCATCTTCCACTGGCTCCTTCCGTTTGTGGGCTAAAGTAAAATTAAACTTCCACACAAACCCACAACACAGCCGTAGCATGTAACCATATTTAAGCCACAGCCTGTGTGTGTGTGTGTGTGTGTGTGTGTGTGTGTAATGTGCTGTATGGCAACGGGCCAGATAGCTGATTAATGCAGCTGATAAGAGGCATTTGCCACAACCAGGGATGGGTTGTTCAGCAATAACTCCATTGAAAAGTACATCTGTTCAATTAACTTATTGGTGCGACGCCACCCTCCATTTCATCTCAAATACCTGTTGCCAAACTAGAAACTGAAGGGAAATCACCTTTTCAAGTATTTTCTCATTGAAATATTGTGCAGAATTCTACAAATCCTAATAAACGCATACATAGACACAACTCGACAACTTTCCATAGTTTTCGATGTATAATAATACTTTTTTCTGGAAATGGCAGAGAGGCTGTCAGGATTGTAGCAATAACTATAATTTTTTCCGGGTACGCACAGATGGCTCAAAATGATTGTTGGTACGTGTTACATGCTGTTGGATAACTGAAAGTGTGACTAGATTGCCTCAAATGACGGGAATCTTTGGAACGTAGTGCTTTTTCCCATCACAAGTTAGTAGAGAGTAAAAGCTTTTGGGTACGGGAGGAAAGCCAACTTCCTCTCATGCAAGTGCCCTCAGGGGCCATCATAGTGCACTTTGTACAGAATTGCATTCAGGTGTTGGTTTGGAACATCATCTGGGCTTGTTCTAGAGCATGTGCATTATGTTTCATCCTTTGTCCTTGTTAGTGCTTAGGCCAGTACTATTTCCAGTACTGTGAGATCCCCAGCTAGATCACCATCATGCATCATTACCAAAGTATCTGCGCTACACAAACAGAAGTTAAACTCCACAAATCATGATTTACAATTATTCATGATTAGTTACTCCAAATTACCAATATTTCAAAGAAGGTAATGACGATTGATGATTAGTTTCAATTTATTTTATCCAATTGTATTTGTCAAGTAGTAGTAATTCTTAAATTAACGAAAGGTGTGCATGCTGCCACAAATCTGTTAGTTCCTCCAGAAATCTGCGATCGTGGATTTTCGTGGAATTTGGCTTGTTGCACGGGAAATGCCCCCGTCCTTGCAATACTTCAATTTTCACCCGTGGTCACAAGGGGTCGCTGTCATGTCATGAGAAGATCCGGTCTGTTTCTGCTCTATGGGACGATTCCTGCGAGCGCAGATTGCTCCAGCTGAAAATAAATTGCATATAACAGCAATTTCTGCTGCTGCAAGCTGAAGCAGTTAAAAATGATTGTCACGAGGATGGAGGCAAGCTGTTTTGCACAACCTGTAATAAAGTTCCCAACCACATGTGCAACTCCACTATCGCAGACCACTTGTCCTGCCCAACACCGGGACACCCCTATGTTCCAAAATCCCTATGTTCCAAAATCGCTATTGAATCGCTATTTTCAGAGAAATTATGGGTCGTTTAGGGTAGGGGAAGCTACAGGTCCATTAGGGGTTAGGGGAGAGGTTAGGATTATTGGGTTAATCCGCAAGACCCATAACTCGGCTGAAAATAGGGATTTCGGGAACTTTAGAGATTCGGAACATAGCGGTGTAACCATTCAACGTTTAAAAAGAAAAAAAAAACAGGGGTCCGCGTTGGCCGAGTGGTTATGGACACCGCACCCAACGCGACCCCATTCATGTTGGTGGCGCTGCGTCTACCGCAGTGTCGCGAGTTCGACTACGCTCATCGACTTGTCTGCAATGTCTACCCCGATCTCTTCAACCCAGTTTCCCACTAATCCTATCAAATAAAGATGGAAAAACGGCGCTGAAAAAACAGACCTCTGCCGGCCCTTCTACCAGCTTCACCGTGACAGGAGAAAAAAGGTACATGTCTCCTCACACAGCTACATCGCCGGGAAAGCGTGTGTATGAGTGAGAGGGTTGGGGCGGCGGTATTATTAAAATACAATATTAATGATTTATTAATAACAAACTGTTACCGACTGAATCAAAAATAATATTGTGTCAGTTGTGCCCCGAGCTTGTGAACCTACTATTTTTCAACAGCTTAAATGTAATGGTTAAATAATTATGCAATCTAAATGTTTTTTAATCAATGTACTGTGTTTTGGAATCTTGATTTCTTAGGTTTGCACTGAATGGATCATGGCTTGTACAGCGACTAATACACCCCTTACAAGATCAGGCAATCCGGTGACGAGAAGTTTCCTGCTCAACTTGCTGAAGAGAAGTAGTCTAAGTACATGGATGGTGCCCAGCCAGCCATGCAATTCTTGAGAGATTGCAGGCTTTTTAATCCCACATGTGTCATCTTGTTCAGCAAGGATGGGGATCTCTGTGTCGTCCCTGGTTTCCAAGAAGTACCCAAGGCAGAACAGCAAGAGGGAGCATTTACCTCAACTGTCCAGGTTGGCAAGGTACCAGGACTGCATCACGAACTCGGCAGATGTGAAAAGGTCTAATAGCATCTACAAACTGGTGCTATCCTCCAGAAGACGCTCACTGACTGAGCAGAACATCAAGGCCTTGGTCTTCCTGTACAATAATGTCAGTACAGTGTGCTCCTGAGTCGGTCAGCATGACGACGGCGAAGATGAAATGCTGCAATGGCATCTGGCTCACTTTGAGGGACAGGTAGCCTGTTGTGTGAACTGAAAAAAAAAACTCACCCTGTTGTTTTATTTTATGCAAGGCAATATTTACATTTTATATCAGCTTTATGCAAATATGGTTATTGAAACCAGTATTTTATTTATTATTATTAATTACTGTTTATTTTATAACTTCTCGTTTTGTTTGGACTGCTATTGCCTTCAACCTTTTGCAGTAGTGGCTTTGACTGGATGAACTCACAGAGCCTAGTCCCTCCGCGCACTTCCCAGTTCTGGACATGTAGTGTGGTTGTATTGGTCCAGGACTATTCCAAGCTTGCTTGAAATGTACTCGACACCCCGAACTGCTTTGGTCAACATGTCCAGGTGTATAAATGCGGTGTATTTTCTTTTTCTAATGGTAGATTCCTCTACACATTCAATGCGTTTGTACTTTGGCATAGAATCATGTCACGCAACTCGAATTTCTATTTTATTCTATTGCAATGAGAATAGTCTCCAAACCTGCAACTTTCGCTGACCGGTTTGTCACTCGAGTCTGTATTTTATCTTTTCAAACATGCACGTTTATTATTGTACAAATGTACCACATGCCGTGGTTTTAAGCTGCACTTGGTTGCCATCACACTTGACATAGTAGCTCAATCACAATTGTCTAAGGTGGCCTATTTCGACTGTCAATTTATTCAGAATCAGAATACTTTATTTAATACTTAATTGATCCCAATTGGGAAATTATTTTCATTCAACAGTCTCCACTCACAGTCAAAGGTAGGAATACACCAGACAAGTAAATAGGTAATGAGCAACACACCTGTCAAGGGAAGATTGGAAGCCTGCAATTTCCAGTTGAGGTTGATGATTAACCCAAAATGTTGCACGTTGTGATGATTATGAGGTCAGCAATGTTTTTGTCGTGTGTTAGTGTTTTTGTGGAATTTATAACCTATAAGTGAGGAATGACAAATTCCATGCTCCACATATACACAGACAGAGCTGTTTAGTGAAGCCCCTGCAGCGCCCTGCCGAATGTTGTGAAACGGTAGCTTTGCTGTCCTGAAGCTTGTGAAGTCGTATCATTGCTTTATAAATAGACCTGGAACCGTTCTGCTCTTAGAGGGAGAGAGGAGGGGGGTGAGAGAATGAGATATGGAAAACTGGAGAGGGTTCACACTACGGCTCAATTCTGATTTTGAAAATGATTTGATTGTGACTTGCTTTGTTCACTCTGCACAAAAGTAGCGTTCAAATCAGAAATGGGTTGCTTCGCTAGTGCAGCAACTAAGAGAAATAGGCGCGTGTAGGGAGAAGTGTCTGACGGAGAGGAGCGGGGGAGGAGTTGGTGTTGCTGTGCTGGGGTCGGGTTCCTGTGGAGGGAGGGGTGAGAGGCGTGTGTGTATGCGAGTTGACGCCTGTCTGGGCGGTGAGTGTGTTTGAATAGCAGCGTAGTCTCGCTACAAGTAGGCTGGGGAATTAGCTCAAATGGTAGAGCGCTCGCTTAGCATGCGAGAGGTAGCGGGATCGATGCCCGCATTCTCCAAACACCATTTTGAACCATGATCACCACAGCTATCAGTATAAACACGAGTCTTGGCAAGATACACCTACTCACTATGCTAAACCATTTGTGCTAAATCCCATCATGAATGAATTAATTTTCTTATTCATTCATTAATTTTAGGACATATGCAGATGCAAAAACATGTTTGCACGTAAAGATGGATGTACAAGATGATTATCAGAACAGAATTTTGCTCGTTCACTGGGTTGTGAATAATGAAGTTGGTGCATTTTTTTCTCCCTGGGTTAGGTAGATATAGATATATAGATGTATATCCTATATCAAGATATTGCAGACACTTATACTTTTTTTTTTTTTCCTTCAATATCGCCCAGGCTTAGGGCAGTGGCTAGACACGCTTGAAGCCGGTCTAGAATGGAGAAGTAAGACGCCTCCTTCCCTCCACTAGTCTGGGTAGTCTGGGCATCTTGAGCAAGTGCCAGTACACGATGGGTTTACGGCTTTTATCAATGCCGGTCCCAAGCCCTGACAAATAGAGGGTTGGGGTCAGCCTGTGAAAACGATTGCCAAAACCACATGAAATGAGCCATAGTCATATCAGATATAAGACCCATGTTGCCTGCGAAAGAGTAGCAAGCATAATTAAAATTGTGTCAGCTGTGGGTCACCACAGACATCAATATACAGTGGGAGTAAAAAGTAAGTTGATCCCTTGCTGATTTTCTTGGTTTGCCATCTAATAATGACATGATCATCCTATAATTTTTATGGTAGATACATTGCAACACGGGGAGATGGAATACACTATAGCTGTGGTTCGTATGAAAGTGGGTGTTGTGTCCTGTAAAAAGGATTCTGCCGCATTTACAAGTTACAACAATAGCTTTTTCATCAAGGATCAACTATAAAAGTTAATGGAATCCCCCATATTCCTGGAAAAGGTCACTGTAATCTAGATTACATATTTTTAAATGTTGTTGTAATTATATATTACGTTACTTTTTTTTCTTAATCGGACTAGTGCAACTGCTAATCACAACAGATCACAACAGACCTTGTAGAGGACTGAAATCATGGCTGAAATCAAAGTGTCATGTACTGCCTCTGGTGTCCACTGGTCATGTACCGCCTCTGGTGTCCACTGGTCATGTATATTATATATATTGGGTTTCGTCTCGACTTCTGTTCTGGTCCTGTCAGGCGAAATGGTCTCTGGTATTATTCTTGCCTTGTCTAAGTCTGTTCAAGTCTGTCTGTTCCTGTTGTTCTGAATTATTTTCCAGTTTATTCTTGATTCTTGCCCTGTCAGTCTAGCTTCTGGTGGCTGCTGTTACATAGGTCGTAGTACTGGTCACAAGTAGGAGAAAGTGTGGACGTCTCCGGAGTTGTTCCCCTCCGCCTCCTACATTCTAGGTCACCTTTAATTTGACTGTGGCTGCTGCCCTTTCGGGTCGTGCAGCTAGGAACAAGTTTAGCTTTCAGCTTTTATTGAGTGACTTGTAACTGTAGGGGATTACTTTTCAAAGTAAATGTACTAATCCTATGCGTGTGCGCACACATATAAACAAACACTGACTGGACAACATATTCAATTTATATTAGTAACAAAACACTTTTTTCCCCTAAATTCAGCCAACCACTGTTCGAGAGACTTGCCATTTGAGGGCTTTTTGGGTTGACCACACTTTGTGAAGGTGTAAGCTCTGCTTATGCGCATTACCTTTTTTCGTCCGACCGTGCCTATTTCTCCACCCGCCTTTCTTCAAGGACCCTGTAGAGCAGGAAGTCCTCAGGATCATGAGTAGAGGCCACATGTTTTTGCTGCTCCTGCCATATCTGCTGTATCCGCTCATGGTCCAGCAGAGGAACGCCCAGAGTGTCCTTCCCACTGGCGTTGTCAAACATTCTGATCAGCGACCCGATCAGCCTGGAGGTCTCCTCCACCCCTCTGGTTCTCCTCCTACAGTGGAGAGCCAACTCCCTCCAGCTAATACGAGCCAACAGCATGTCCTCTGATATGCGGCCAACCCTCTGTGCTGCCAGCTCGCCCTCCTTGGCATGGTGAAGAGCGGCAACATCCTCTGGATCCCACTCAAAAATGCATGTGTCCGGCAGGCCATGAAGATGCCGTCCAATGGATGAGCCTCCCAGTGACACTGGCTGCAAGCGGTGCATAAATGCCATATTTCAAGGCGCACCTGAAGTTCGTCCCACTCAGCAAACATGGTCGTCACGCGACAAGGAGAGTGGTGCTGACTGCAGTAGTCTCTGTCCACATACATTAATTTTGATGCCGTCTCTCCTGCTTCCCTGTAGCGCCTCATTAGACCCAACTGCCATAGGGTCCAGTACTTGTCCCTCGGCGGTTGTCAGCAACCCCTGCAGTCTTTTTGGGTGACCTATTCAGAAAATAAGAACATGAAACAGTTTTCATTATGTATGCACTCGAAATGATATATATATTTTATATATACCAAGGCTGTGGTACTTTTTTGGTGGGATCCATCTTGAAGACGGAGCCAAAGATGGAGGTTATCTTGGCTTTCACCTCATGCAGTCTTCCCAAGACATCTCTGGCGTATACAGCCAACTGTATACACCACCGGTGCTGGTGGTTGATGCACAGTCCTGTTGTCATAGCGGAGGCAAGGGGCACTGCAGTGCCTAAGCTGAAAGCAGCCAAAGTAGTCGCAGTAAGCTAAAATAGTAAAGCCATACATTTTGAACTGTAGGGGAGTTAAAAATTCTCAATTCTATTAAAGCTTTTAACTGGTGTTACCAGCTTCTTTGCCAGCTATTGGGGCAACAGATGTTTGCTACGTGCCAGCAGTGCTTGGAGATGGGCTGGCTTCCATGAGGAAGTGGAGGCTGAGGTTGGAGGTTGCAGAGCTGCGTCTCTGGCCATGTTGGTGTTGGGCCGGGCATCTGCACTAATGAGGGCCTGGGCCTCATTTCCCTGATCCTCATAGACCTCCCTCATGGTTCAGCCTTGGAATTTCCCAACTCCACCAGCATATCCAAGGTCCCTGTTTCCGGTGCTCTAACCTGCGAGTCCTGCTTTTTCGTGTACTTCTACTTTCTCCATCTCCTTAAACTGGAGAGAGTGGAGCTTTTAGTTTAGTTTATTTAAAGGAAAGGTCAACATGTAACATCAAAGTTTCATGGACTGGCCTGACTCAGTTCAAGAACTGTTTTACAGCAGGTTCCTGTAGCAAAACATTACATTTCAAATACAAATACATCACATACATCAAATACAATTGAGTGCATAGACAATTATAAAGTGCAGCATTCAGTATACAAAAGGTGCAGTCATTAAGTGCAATAATACATAAAACCAAAGTGCAGAGTGGACCCTAGATATGTAATCACCCACCCCTAGGTATTTACAGATCACACACACACATACACACACACACACCATAAGCAAACCATCCGATACTTGAACGCTTTCTGCTCATCTATCCAGTCATTATCATACATGTATGCACGCACACGCACACACACAGACACACACACACACTGCACAAACAGATAACATGACATCGCGAAGATACCTCATGATAGCAGACATACATCACTGTACTCTTCTAGAGATCCACCAGATTGAGGTCAGAGGCCAATGTGAAC
>OMKY01053070.1:9555-25910 GCA_900302395.1 Bregmaceros cantori | reverse complement strand
AAAGCCGAACCCCCGTAATTTTTAAGAAAACATGGAAAAAAAGTTATAACCTCGAGTACGAGGAGTAAAGCAATCAAAAACGATAGATAGTTAGATCGATCGATAGATATATTAGATATAATATTTATTTTCACAGTCGTACAACCACAACAACGAAAGTGACACCCGATCCCTTCATGCAGCCAACACAAGCAAACAGCGGAACACTAACACAATCAAAGAACCAATAAAATAATTAAAATCTACATAAAAACATACCAGTTATGCGGCGAGTTCAGTGTTGTTCTGTTGCGCTAATATTCACCCCGGCTCTCTGCTCGCATAATGCTCACCCCGGGTGACGTCGATGTCCATGCTACGTGAAGCGGGTCTATTTACTTCTTTGCGCTTCACTGCGAGATCGATGGCGTTCAACTTAAATGCGGCGTCATATGAAATCCGTGTTTGTTTTCCATGATGATCCATGAGGGATTTGTAAAAATAGAAAATAACTGTTGTAAAACTCTCTGCATCACACACTCCATGCGCCGTGCCATCAAACTTCCGCTTCCAGTGCAAAGTTTCCCAGGAGACGCCTACCCCATAGCTCTGACCTGGAGGCGGGCGCGTATCCTTTGGCGGCCATCTTGCATAGGTTCGGCTTGTGACTTCCAGCGTTTTTTTTTAATTTTATACTAACGCGCCGGGGGAAAAAAAAACCCAGAATAGCCGCACTGCCTCATAAGCCGCTTAGTTCAAAGTGATGGAAAAAAGTAGCAGCTTATAGTCCGAAAAATGCGGTAATAGAATTGTATTAATGCAAAAGTATAGTCTTGTGTTCAACAATATTTGTGTGATATTCATTATGGATAGGCTTGAGCATTCAGGGTAGCAGGGTGTCAACTATGACATCGACTGCTGTTCCGTTTATTCACAGACCACTAGGTGAGAAGTCACCCTTGCTAGCTGATCAGAGTTGATGTTGTTCCTTAGTCTGCTAATATGGCTTAGTAATAATAATTCATAATTTAAGCCACAACAAGATGATGTATGGGGTTGGCTTGGAGATGCGGTCTAACCTGCTGTGCCATGGGGGCCAGTTCCTCTTTTGATTTCCTTTTTTTTTTTGTTACACTTACAAATTTTTCTCCCCTGTAATGGTGTTTTAAACCCAGTGTTAATACATTGCACTGAAGTTTGAAAGTCCACCAAATATTTTGTGTATAAACTATATCTAAATGTAACATTGCACAATATAAGGAACTTTAAGAACGAACAAAATGTTTGCGTCCCGAACCGGTTCAGCACCAATATTTTGGTGGTGGAGCAGTTCCGAGAAGGAAAATGTTAAATACAGACCGGCCTGAACCGTTCGGAACGTTTAAAAAATAATTTCGTTTTCAAGCCCTGGCCATTACGCAGAGCTCACGTGGCTTAGCCAATTGTGCTCTGTAACGTCATTGGGGCCCGCGTAACACAGCCAATCATCTGCTGAAACGTCACCATGACAGTGTTCTCGGAACCGTGTCCGACGGCCTGTGTCTTGTTGTTGATGGGATGCGGAGAAGCACGATTTATAACCGGTGTATGGAGTCTCCCTGCTGTTTTCATACTGCTGTGTGGACTTTCCCCGGTCTGGGATACGTGCCTTTTTAAAACCGCTCTGAGGAGAGTGGTGACTCGCCTGGTCGGAGGTGCACGCCGTTTTAAACCCTTTTTAAAGCTGTGGGCAGTGTTCTCATGCTGAGCAGAGTCCGCTCTGCTGGTGCCAATGAGCTTT
This sequence comes from Bregmaceros cantori, assembly GCA_900302395.1. NCBI lineage: Eukaryota > Metazoa > Chordata > Actinopteri > Gadiformes > Bregmacerotidae > Bregmaceros > Bregmaceros cantori. Next base: position 24,151 of record OMKY01053070.1, on the reverse strand, counting down.
TGCACAGTGTATACCCCACCAAAGAACGCCTGCCAACAACCGTGCCGTTTTAATATCTGTGCGGGAAGAAGACTGCAGGCAGTCGCGCTGTACACCACCGCTCCATCAGCCGTGGCCGAGCGAGTCTCCCACGGCACGTAATGTGTAAAAAGGTGATCTATATCAAATCTGTACAGGACTGGTAAAACGCCAAAAGTAACTCGCCGTGAACAACAGATGTTCATGCCAACAGATGTTCATGGCAACAGATGTTCAAGGTGGTGATTGCAATCAAATCGTCAATCGCAATTTTTGGGGCCACGATCATCACGATCACCACACCCCTGATATATACTCTAATTTGTCTTTTATTGAGGGATATAAGTATTTGATCCCTTAATATGAATTAGGAGTTCTGGCTTTCACAAACCAACTAGACACTCCCAATCAACTTGTTACCTGAATTGAAGACACCTGTCTCAGCAGGTGTTTGTTATACTGGTGATTAGTGAGAACAGATTTTAGAAATTAGACAGATTCCAAGTTTTCCAATATGAGTAAAACTAAAGAGCTCTCTCAGGACCTCAGAGACAGGATTGTTAACCTGCCCAAATCTGGAATGAGCTATAAAAACATTAGCAAGATGCTGGGTATTAAATTGACAACCATTGGTGCAATTTGGAGAAAATGTAAAAATTATAACATGACCATAAAATACATCGGCCTGGTGCATGGAATATTTCACCTTGGTCCATGGAATAATTCCCCTTTTGGGGTTGGAATGATCATGAGAAATGTGAGAAATTGTCCTGCAACCATCGGTGGGAGTTAGTTAATTACCTCAAGACAGCTGGGACCACAATCGCCAGGTAAACAATTGGTAACATTTGCCGCACATGTCGAGGCCGGCCCCCTCCTATCGTCGTATGCGCCACTCAGTGCGCTCCGCTTGGCTCCTCGATGCACTCTTTGATTCCCTTCCAAGCAAATAAATCTTTCCCCATATATATAATTATTATTATTTTATTTTGCAAACCGTGACCTGTTGAGTGAAGCATATATATATTTATTTTGCAAACCGTGACCTGTTGAGTGAAGCATATATATATTTATTTTGCAAACCGTGACCTGTTGAGTGAAGCATATATATATTTATTTTGCAAACCGTGACCTGTTGAGTGAAGCATATATATATTTATTTTGCAAACCGTGACCTGTTGAGTGGAGCACAAAGAGCTCAGTTTTGGCCATGTGTTCAACTCTTTCACTGCCGGGCCTCTCCAGCATTCACTGTGGTTAAATGGATTGTCGGCCATTTTCAGTCCTTGGGTAAAAGCCCCCAAAATATTTTCTAGATTGTCTATTAAAACACATAATGGCTTCTGTTGTAGATTACATTCTATATTCCAACCACAAAAAAGATTTATGTTTAATTCCTTCTGTTCCAGAGACCGATTCGAGTTAATCGTTCTGATGATCAATGATCAAAATAATAATTTGATAATTACAGCAACTTATTTCTAATTATTTCAACACACCCCTCGAAGTGATGGCCATTTTTGTTTGTAATCGTCGCACTTGGATCACATGACCAACGAACACCAGACCATATCCTGCTGTTGAAGTCTGAACTGCAGTGTGTGTAGCATTGGTGTGTGTTGTTGGCTCGATGCCTTCCCATTCATTACCCTGCATATTTCCCGTGTTGACGTTGGGCCTGATTGACGAGTCACCCGGGCCAGCTAATGAAGAGCTACTAATGGAGGACTTGATCACTGCAATTAGCTCGCAGTTTGAGACGTAATTAGCTAATCCCCCCTCCCCGTAATGGAAGCAGTGCTGAGAAGACCAAACATTTATCCAGCAGACGATCTGGCTTTTAGATGTTCACGTCAGCTTTGAAATAGACCAGACGTTCAACAGGAGGTGCTGTTCAGGGACGTCACAATTAGATTTTGATGGTCCATCAAAGGTATCACCATTATTTACTAGGGCTTTGAATTTAATTTTAATTTCCTCAATCGATTTGATTCATAAGGTCACAGTCCATCGATTTACATAGTGGTGGATTGTCACTTTAAAATCAATACATGGGCAACAGCCACATGCAGGGCTTGAAAACAATTATTTTTAAAACGCTCTGTTCAGAATGGTTCAGGCCGGTCTGTATTTAACGTTTTCATTCTCTGAACTGCTCCACCACCAAAATATTGGTGCTGAACCGGTTCGGAACGCAAACATTTTGTTCGTTCTTAAAGTTCCTTATATTGTGCAATGTTAAGTTTAGATGTAGTTTATACAAAAAATATTTGATGGACTTTCAAATTTCAGTGCAATGTATTAACACAGGGTTTAAAACACCATTACATTCGCTTCCTCGTCTGTCCACAAGATGGAGTCCCAGATGTATGGGGCTTGATGACTGACAGTAAAAGTGGAGGGAAATAGTCTCCCAGACTTAGGATATGTTAAAATATAGAGAACGTTAAAAAAAACGTTTTTAACCGGTTTTGTGGATTTCATAATGTTCCGTTTCTGTTCCGGAACGGTTGAAAGAAATCTTTTTTCAGGGGCTGGCTGTAGCTCAGTGGGGAGGGCAACAACCGGTTGGTGGTTCTAATCCCAGATCTGACTACTTGCCAGAGTGTTCTTGGACAAGACACTAAACCCCAAATTTTGCTCCCAATCGGTCATGCTTGAGTACGTTCCATGGCAGCTTTGATGTGTGAATGTGTACATGTACATAATTTCCCTATTGTGATTACTAGCGTATTGGAAATTATAAATATGAAGCTTTAAACATCCTTTTTTATCCATCGCTTTGCACACACCCTCTAGTATGTGAAGGTAAGCTCTTTCATAGATATGTAATTGCAAATCTTTGTTTTAGTTTGATAGCTGCCTTGTGACGAAGTTGAAAATTGCGATAATACCGCAAACCATGATACATTTGGTGACAATAAACAAGAGCCTAAAATTTAATTCCATGTCTCCCCTAAATGATAAAATGATCAAATTGTGAGAGGCGTGGTTGGCTAACATTGTCCATGTTTGAACATCCATCAGGTGAACGACGACCAGCTGGAGAAGGCGTCCTCCCGGTTTCCTCACATCACACCCCACAGCAAGGAGGCGTACTACTACAGACAGGTGTTTGACAAGAGGTACCCTGGACGCTGCCAGCTGCTGCCGCACTATTGGATGCCGCGGTGGATCGAGGCTACAGACCCGTCCGCCCGCACTCTGGCCATATACTCCCAAGATAAAGACCTGTAGGACGCAGGCATCAAAAGTGGGGTTGCAACGATTAGTCGATATAATCGATTATAAATGAATCGCTAACTAATTGAATAATTGTTGATGTCAGCAGTTTTGTGCTTACACTAACCCCAACTGGGCCACACAAATTTGATGATTCATAATTTCTGAAAATATGAATGATTTGCATGGATGTAATTGGTAAAAGAAAATATTAATATGAAGAAAACCATATTAGGTAAATTTGCTGTTGAAGAAGAACCAAATTTGACAATGTTTCAAGTTCACAAGATTATCTTGTAATTGTTGCTTGCCGTGAATATTTTGGGTATTTTTCTGAAGAAATAATATCCGACCTTAATCAGGTCAATAATCGGCAACTAATCAACTATTGAAATAATAGTTGCAGCCCTAATTGGAAGGGCTTTGACTGCATTAGGGTTATACGTAAGGTATTTACTCGAGTTCAAGTTTTTCACGTCATAATGCATAACCAAATAAATGAAAGGGGCACCCTAGAACAATGACAAACGACTTGTGATTCCTTTATTGCGTCATAGTTGATTCTTTATCTGACATGTCAACGTTTGAAGCGTGTTATGTGCGGCTCGGCCGAACTCTCATTGAGCTTCGCACCGCGTTGGTGCATTGTCTGGCGGCGAAGGATATTTTTTGGAAAAAGATAACTGTTTCATATTTATGTAGACATGTGTTACATGAAGTGAGTCTTTTCAATCTCAACTAACAAGACCACTGAAGAGTTTTTGTAATGTGTGGGTGGAAATAAGTGCATACTGGTATAGGTCTTGTATCATGTGTGCAAGTTACATTTTCAGTATTAGTATTTTGTAGTGATCTGATTACTCAAACTTGATGACCACTCACTGTTTACAAAAATCTTGTGGACTATATACGTGGAACCGAATATTTTAAGTAGCACATTTTAAACTTCCACACGTCCACTAAAGAATCAAGGAATATTGTTGAACGTAAACAAGCGAAAAAGTAAACATCTCTTTTAAAGAGGTGGCATTAACTAATTCAATCCAAATATATGCGTGCACATGTGCACGTGCTTGCGCAAGAGCTTCAGAAGTGTGTGTACGTACGTGTATGCGCATGGGAGCGCGCGTGTGCTAGCTTGAGTGCACGTGTATGCACGTACACCCACACATGCACGCACACACAAGCTATGCGGGCAGTAACGCTATATCGGAAGCGAGTCTCCATCTGTCAGCATCAGCTTGTGTCAAAGTGTGTGTGTGTGTACGGACTGGCGTTCATGTCTGTGGCGTTCATGTTTGCGTGTACACACACACTCGCACGCACGCTATGCATCTGCATGTCACTGGGACCGTCGGCTCTCGAGAAAAACACCACGTCATTTGAGAGCGAAACCACTTGATTCCCAAATATGCCCCATTCATAGCCTAACTCGATAGCAGAAAGGGGCGCACGGGCGCGTGCGCACGCTAAATTTATTGAACGTGGAGTAGCAAAAAACATGCCAAAACACAACATTGGGAACGAGTGCTCTGGGGAAAAACACGTAATTTGGGATTGAATGAGGTAAGGGGATAAAGCCAGGTTAGTAAACTAATAGTTTCAATGATCTGCAGCTAGTCGACTACTAAGATGAATTCGTTTCAATACAGTATCTACGATGGTAAAATGCTGTGATGAAACCTGGTCTAGTGTGCCTGTTAGCCGTGTCTTTCAAATATAACACTAAGTGCATTTCAGCTGATCAATATAAGTGGTTGATTACTATATCCGTGTTCACTATAATCGGATTCCACTGTAGCGTTACATTTAAGAACACTTTCATTTTGCCTCCACTGATATTTTAGGGGTAGTTTTGAGTCTGGACAATGACTCGGTCGCTTGCACGGATCTCACTGTGCCCCACTTTGTCAGATTTGCACTCTTTTGACCTTTTTTTTTTTAAACAATAGGCTTAGGCACCATCCCAAAACTTTCCGCAGCCCTAGCCCTCCTTTTGCGTATTCACATGACATTTGCCAAGGGCTACGGTTGAAATCAAGGGAGAAATCTCCCTAGACCAGCAATGGCTATAAACGTACATTGAAAACTGTTATTTACTGTTGAAAACCAAAGCATTGGTGGCAGTATTTTAACGACTTTCAATGTACGGTTAGCCGGTCTGTACACCATGAAACGTATGTACGTTTGCACCGTTGCTACCCGCAAGCAAGCTCAAGCGGTGCCTCAACGGCTGCAGTGGGTGGAGTGGCCGATTTGTCTTATTTGACTTATTACATTTTTTTTCTTTTACCGTTTTTTTTTTTACTTGCTAGCAAATGTGTGTCCAGCCCTTCAACACATTTTCAAAACTCTTTGCACATCAGCAGAGCATGACACTTTTGTGGCCTCACATGTTTCATGACATTTTCACACAATTTGCAGTCAGTAAACACATTTCAACAATGCTTATATTTCCATAACGGATGTCATATACCTCGTGAAGTGAAAACAAGTGTTGTTTGACAGACGCATTCCATTTATCTGGATATATGAAATAAATAACCTGGATCCTGTCATATCCAGTGTTTTGATAACGTTTCTATGTGCAGAGAAATGTGTGTTCTATTTGAAATGAAAATGTATTATAAGAAATTAAGCATTTGGCAAAATGTGTCTCGTCTGTCACTCTGAGTTATGCAAAGGTATCCAACGTATGGGTAAGCACTTGTTAGCAATTGAAGAAAAAATTTATTTTATTACTAAGGTTTAAGCATCAGTAATTTCTTTATTGTACAAAATGTGAGCATACTTCCTGATATTCCAAACATTTGTCTAATCTGAATAAAGATAATTTTGTTTGACATATACAACGTACTATTGTGATTCTATCCCTTGCCACGCCTCTCACACAGAGGGAGTCTTCGTGCTAGATACTCTACCCATAGATACTCACAAACTGTACCTAGGGTTAGTAATTTAGTATTGATGCCTAGTAGTTAAACAGTCCTCTTCATGAGCTGGTGCCAAACCAGGGCAGGCTGGGCGCATATCTCCTGTGGTCTTCATTCAACACTGTCAACATACTTTGATCTCCTCCGTGCACTTTTTGCCGTTTCAGTGTTAAAAGCGTCCTTGCGTATCGCGTGTGTTCTATTTATTTTTCCTGCTCCACTGTCTGGAGTGCCTTAATTAAAATGGTGCCGTTTCCTGCCTTTGTGCCATTTCAAGATATTGAGGATTAATTAAAGGTACGTTTTGTGCGTTTTTAATGAGACTTCTGTCGAAGCGTGCAAACGCATGCATGAATACACGCACGCACGCGACGGCGAACATTTCAGATTCATGAATGACTGAAAGGACGTCATGGGCCCTGCTGACATCCACGTTACTACGCCTAGGTGGGAGAGTAGTTGAGGGCATTTTTTAAATTCGCCTCAAAAGTTGAACAAAGGATGTAAAAATTCACCGAATGCATTTTCGATTAATCATTAATTGTGTTGGTCGTTTGTAATCATTCACTTTTTTTTTCCAAGACGTTCTCGAAAGGCACGACTTTTACCTGCATGACAAGATACGTTATCAACAAAGTACCAAAGTAAAGCGGTAATAATGTTGATAATATCATGTAATAATAATATGGGTTTTCATTCCATACATGGGCAGAAGGAAGAGATTCTTCTTAGTAGTTGCAGTGTGCACATATAGAATGTAAATGTATACAAATTCGCTATTGGTAGAAAAATTGATCAATTTCAATGTTTTCGATCTGTTAAACTATAAATTAATCCTTCGGACAAGCACTCAAAAATGCCAGTACCCATAGTGGTCCATCAACACTGGGGAACGACAAGCAAGCAGAGATGGCAAAAGGATTTCTTACTTGAGTAAGAGTAAAATACATGTGTAAAAAAACAACTTGAGTAAGACTACAAAGTACTGATCAAAATAGCTACTCAAGTAAAGTAAAAAGTACAGGCTGAGAAATGTACTCAAAGTATTTCTGAAAGTAAAAAGTACTATACTTTCAAAATACTCTTGAGTACATTTTAAAGTACAATTCACAAAACCTACATTTGCCGTAACACTTTATGGGCGATTTTTTTTGAGGGGCACACCAAGAGACTAAATGAAAACAACGTATTCTTCTAATGTATTCAGTGCATTACCGTGTAATGCACGTGAATGAGTCGGTAGGGGGCGGCCCGTACTGACTCATTCACGTGCATTACTCGGTTAGAGAAATTTAGGTTTTGTACTTTGTACTTTAAAATGTACTGAAAAGTACACTCATACATTCATTCCCGTCACTATAGACGAGAATGTACACATACTTAAATTCTACTTAAGTACAGTATTTGTACTTTGTTACTTGCCATCTCTTCAAGCTAGTAAGAAATACAAGCAACACACAAAATGAAGGAAACACGAACACTACAGAAGACAACAAACACAACAGGATGCTGTACATCAGAGGGCTTGCAGAACGCATAAAAAGGACACAACGTCACAAAAAATTGAGACAATGTCTGGTCAAAGGACAAAATACAAGTAGACAAGAAATGCGATGCTTTTTACGAAATTACATGCAAGAAAGTGTACATCGGAGAAGAAGTTTCAACACAAGAAAACATTAACCATAAAGAATGTGACAAGGAGACGACAGAAAGGCTAACACAAGCCAAAAAATCATTACATTAGAAAGTAATATCAAATCGGCCATTTCAGACGCTGCAACAGGAATAACCACGTTATGGATTGGGATAGCGCAAGAACCATCACATCAGAGAGCAACATATATCAAGGTAGGATAAAAAAGCAATGGAGATTAGGAAGCGTGACAAGAACTCCATCAACAGAGCAGAGGGATCGTACACTCTCTCTCATGTCTGGGATTTGATCCTACAACAGCCCCCGCACGGGATTGGGCGGAGTCGGACTGGCGGGAATGTCGGCCGGAAGACGCCCACAAGGAAGTGATAGAGCTGGGGCGTCACCATGACAACTGGACGCCAACTCCATGAAGAAGGTTGCAGCCCGGAACCAAAACCCAAGGTATTTAAAAAACCTTACTCTGTCTTTAACAAGAAAAGTATAATTTGGCTCTCTGTGTTGTGGCCCATTCAGCATTCATACCTCATGTAAACTACAGATAGAGATATTTTGACATGTATTTGGGGAGCTTACGATTATGGACGAACAGATGAATTGACATAGGAGATAGGCTGATGGTTACTTTAACCCCAGTGGGTTTTACTTGTGGTCATTGGTGGTAGTTGGTGTGGTGCAGTGGTGGAAAGTAACAAATTACATTTACTCACGTTACTGTAATTCATTACTTTTTATGAGTAATTTATAATTTTATGATTCGTTTTTGAAATGTGTAATTTTTACTTTTACTCAAGTACATTTTCACCTTACTACTTTTAACTTGTTACATTTGAGTCCCCTCAGGTTACTGATTACAAAACATGTTGGTGGATGGTGAAAATTTGGGCGAGAAGTTAAACTCCTGTGCAGCCTGGCGAGCCAGAACCAATGCATCGTCCACGCATCGCACATCACACAAAGCTGTAATTTGAATATTGATAAAAAATATTTCCTCATTACATTTTAAATGAAGTAATTTTGTACTTTTACTCGAATACATTTTGAGATGGGTAATTTTACTTTTACTCTGAGTACAATTTAAGCAAAGTAAAGATACAAGATCTATTACAATTTTTCAGTACTCTTTCCACATCTGGTGTGGTGTCATGGTTGTGGATACTTGGTGCGACGAGTGCTGTGTCTGACAGTGGTGCTGGCTACGACACATTTGGGTATTGATTCAGACAGGCGTCGGCCCATGCCTAAACACTGTCAACAGCCTCGACGGGTTTCTTGATATCTCTCTCTCTCTCTCTCTCTGGATCTAGTCGGGAAGCTTGCCACTTTTGCTGGATGCCCCGGGGGAAAATCTTGAAATAAAGCAATACTACCGGGAAAAGGTGGGGCGTTATTAAGGGGTTTTGTGAATAAAAGAACATACTGTAATGAATGCAGCGCGGTGCATTGTGGGCCGCCACCATTGGCGACCAGGCATGTCCTATACGCCCCCATATATAGAGTCAGAACGGACCATGGCAATGACTGAGTCCAGCTATTGCCGATGTAATTCCTCTATTCCCCAGCTCCTCCACGGGGGGCAGCCTCGCATTACAATACGTATTCTAGTGTTATTGCAGACTTTAACATAAAAGACGCATGGAGGAACAAAGTGACAACGCATAGAATTATACATAATAAGGCACACGTAAGGTATGAATGGGCCTTAAATGCATCATATGGGTTGGGCATACCAAGTATATGAATGTTGAAAACAAGACAGTTTTCTGCTTACATGAAAAGTCATGTTTATTGGAGTTTCAGACATCATTGACAGCACAGAAATGATTTATTAAAGTCACGTTTTGTTGTCAATCAACTTATACGTCAACTGCTAAAGCGATTTTGTTTCGAACCAGACTTGAAGCACAAAAAGCCAAGAGTAGGAAATGGCAGAATAAAGTAAAGTATATATATTTCTCTATAATGCAAGGCCTTTGGTTGTTCCTGAATGCACTACAAAACAGTGTGATGCACTTTGCACTTTGATATAATATGGCACTGAGAAATGTTGTGCACATCATACAGACTTTGTGCACTTTGGTGACACACTTTGACAATGACCCAATCATCCCAATCTGTTCCGGCCGGAGTAGAGAATTCACCATTATAGTTTTCTGTTTTCCAGTAAAATAATCATGGTTTGCGATTAATCACAATTATTTGGCGTACAGTATGACTTTTACCAAATGTAACAATATTTCCAGCATAGCAATCACAATTTACCATTTAACATCAAATGATTTCATCTGATTCTATTCATCAAATGAATGACATGAGATGAATGATGTTTAGACGTAGTTTTGTTATTTTCAACAAGTAATAGCTTTGCTGAATTAATTCCACTGTAATGCAAGAATCAAACACAGCCAGGCTTAATTTACAATAACACCAAGTAACTCTGGCATCGCCGGAGCTGACAAATCAATGGTTCTGATCAGCCTGATTTATTTCAAGTCCCTATGATTAAATAATCAGGAATTGTTTAAAAAAAATTCTGGCCTAAGCGCCATTTTCCCATTTCTATTGACAGTGTTAGTGAGAAAGCCGGAAGAGAGAGATCTTACAGAAATGTTGCTGAAGGGAGGAGAACTCACAGGTACGCCCGTGCCTGTGAACTAAGTCACAGGCACCAAACACATGCTGGATGTGGTTGTCTTACCGACTGTGCCACAAAGAACATTTGGTCTGGGTGGAGCACCTTAAGCCACAGGTCCTGCTCCGATGACAAATTCAGCTTGGTGAAAAATATTCAGGTTGTCACAGGGTATCTGACTACGAGGGACTGGCCCTGTGGTGCAGTGGATTAGACCGCTCAGCCAGTCCCATTCATAGTCTTGTGCCTGTGATCACAACATATGTAGTGCCGTGAGATCGCTTTCCCTCACGGTCATGTACTGCATGTTCACTCTCTCATTCCCCTTTCACACCAACTCTGTCAATAAAATGAGAAAATGTTTCTAGGAAAAAAAAATACTAATGATTGACTGCGCCACGTAAAAACTGAGATAAGTAACTTAAAGAACAAAAACGCAATATGATATTTCATGGCATTGATTGTTTTACAATTGAACCTAAGGTAAAACAAGAGAGTCATGGAACAAAGTAGCCAAGTCCTAACTGTAAAGTTTTGGAAAAAGTAATGTGTAAGATTGAAGTAACTTGTCACCATAGATGAGTTCGGCGTGTAGTTCTGGTAAAACTCTTCCCTGAATATGACTTCTGGTGCCGTTATGTTGCTGTGTTCCGACCTAATTTTAAACTATTTAATGGGACAGCAAACACCTACTGCGTTATTAAAAATGATGGTGGTAACTTACGTTGTGCTGTTCCACACCCAAATGTTGTAATGTGGATCTATGCCCCACAAACGCATGATTCAATAATCTGCGCAACCCGTTCCAATTACTCGTTTTTGTCTGATTTTACGATTAAATGCAGCCATCCAGAAGAACATGTGGCGACAGGCTGCGTCCAGACAGAACCTTTTTTTGTTTTTACACCCTGAATCTCCCTCTCATCCAGATGGAACCGGCATTTTTTCCCATTTTTGTTTTGCCGTTCTCCGTTCTCCCATGTGGATGCCGCCCCCTACTGTAGGCGGCTTAGTTACACACCCCAAACAAAGCACGGGAGATTAGCGCAGACTATGCGAGTCGAGACGCAGCCCCATACACCGGCGTGCTGTGGTGGAAAGACTTGTCTCGTATTATTATTATTTATGTGCTTTATGTGTTGAGCCTCGTCGCCCGGCCCCGGAGAGCGGGACAAAACCTACTGCTGCCGGCACGGGCTTGCATTCGGATCGGATACCTATGCCATTTAAATGCCCTGTGCAGCGCATGTTGGAGGCGGTGTGGTGCAAATGTATTGGACCTCGCTGATAAACGCGCTGCGTTCTCCTAATCCTACAATGTTGTTTTCCAGATGTCAATGGACATTTACACAATTGAAATGGTGTCAATTGATGGATTTTGGCTACATATGGTGTAGTGCAGCAGCAAAAAATGCACCACCAGAATCACTACGCCTTACCTCTCGCGATGCAGTCAACGAGAATATGGGCTACTAGTCGACGTAATATAAAGTCTTTTGCTTCGCTCACGGACGACACACATCCACAGCAGTCGCAGGCCATGCGCTTGTGTATTATCGGCTTGCCGGCGCGGTCTGGATGCAAACTGACCTGACCGACTCTGTCTGGACTAGGGCTGCAACTACCGAATATTTAATAATCGATTATTCTAACACAATGTTTCGATTCGAGTCGATTATTCGGAAAAAACGTTTTTTTTGGCAGCAATTATGAATGCACAATAGAAATTAAGATATTTTACTGAATAATTAATAACCGAGTAATTTACTTTTTCATCAAACATTTTTATTTCAACTCAAGGCATAGGAGCAGTGACTAGCTTCCATTAAAATGAAAAACAAAAGACATTGCCTGTTTGCAGTTGGAGCCACCAACATAACATGGCAAAATAATAACTTGAAACACCAAATACATTTCAGATATTGAGAGGCGGTGTGAGGAGCTATTATGATCTGACCGCACAATTAAAATTGTCTGTGATTATTTGATTCGATATTCGGTATTCGATTATTCGATTTGACTCGATTACTCGAGTACCTCGAATAATCGTTTCAGCCCTAGTCTGGACGCACCCTGATTCAGTAACTTCAAGTCGCATTTTCAAGATGGCAGCGCAGTATTTTTTGTGCGTAAACTCGTCTATAAGAGGTGCATTGAGAAACTGCCACAGGACGTAGCAGATGAGTTATAAGAGGCACTAGACTGTGAACTTGGTAGTGCAGTTATTATTCATCCAGTACGTTTCTGACTTGTCGATTATGTTCTTCTCTTCCCCTTTTGACCAGCTAAAACAGCAAGACCAGCTAAGGCAAACTAAGAGCATCTAGCTACAGACCAACTCAAGCTGGTTCACCAACTAAGAAAGAAAATAGTTGAGGCTGAATTTTTTTCCTTCCTTCCTTTATTAATCTGACACCATTTGTAGACTTCTAATGGTTTGGTAATTTGTCATTTTCTTGTCTCAAGAAGTCATTCACTTATTCTGAGAACCGACCATATTTTCAAATATATATTTTCACTGGAAGCACACGTTCACTGCATTTTTAAATTGCAATGGTGGATACTTGCGGTGAATTTTGTTGTATTTTTTACATTATCGCAGATGGATAATGGGTAATTATATATAATGGTCTTGCAGTTTCTGGTTACAGAGCGGGCTGTACGAAGCAAGCAGCCACTTTGCTCCACTCCAATGCACTATACAGACACCAGAAGTGCGTGTCATAAGGGCGGACAAGAAGGAGAAGGAATCTAGACATGATGGGCATTTCAGAAACCTAATAGCAGCGATGGATGATAATCAGAGGAACTTTGAAACAAACATATTTTTAGATTGTACGGCTAAAGGACAAAATAATCTGTTTTTACTTGCGCTGCAGTCACACCTGTCTTCTTTCTCGTTCAGTTTCCCAAACTCGTTTCATTCTCCCCATTCTTAAGGTCACAATCATTTTGAAACAAACTTTTCTGACAAAGTAAGCAAACATGAAGAGGAAAAAAAAGATATTCAATATTTTGCACACTTAAGTTTCCCCCACGAGCCGTGTTTGACTGCTTGGCGTAAACTCCACCACAAATGGGCATTAATTCTGCCTACAGTGCACCTCCTCTAAGCTCAGTAGGGGGTTTCAAAATAGGGCTGCAACGATTAATCAATTATTTGTCGACGATCGATTTACAAATTTAGTCTAGACAGCAACAAATCTTATGGCCGATAATTGCCAAGAAATGTAATTATCGTTTTCTCGGTGCATAGCAAGCTGACCTTACAACCTCCCCACACACAAACTGATTAATCACACACACAAATTTGACTGCGAGTGTTTTCTTTTAAAGTACAATGACATAATTGTTGAAGAGGACAGAATATGAGGAGGAAAAAGATAATCAAAATACTATGAAATAAATTATTTCTAATGACTGTGTCAGAGAGAGAGACTATAATTTAATTCCTATACATTTCTTAAGATGAACCACAATTAACATATTTAAACACATGTACGCCGTAATGGCACAGAGAGTCATGAATTTGCTTCCCATCACCGACAGATTTGCCGCATGTCTCCTCCCCCTTCTTCGCTGAAAATGGTGTGAATCGGCTGCAAAAAATACTTGAAAAAAAATAATTGATGGGAATTATATGGGTGAATTCTGGGAATATTTGGGGTAATTTTGAACAGATTGGTCAACTAATAGTTTCAATAATTGGGACAAAGTCGACTATTGAAATAATGGTGAGTGATGTCGGGCTCCCACAGAACTGCGACACTGTGACAACTCTGAGAAATATGAACAGCTTTGTTTTGTGATTGTGTGCGGGCTCATTCTTTATCGGACGTGTGAATGTTTGAAGTGCGCGGGTGTGGCTTGCAAACTTGCATCGAAGGGCTTTGAATGGTAAGAACATCTCATATTTTTGTAGACATGTGGTACAGAGTGACTTTTCCATCACAATTAACAAGCCAGTTGAAAATATGTGCATATACTGCAACATAACAATATATAACTAATTGATATTGCCTGTCAATCTGGTTTTAACTCCGGCTGAGCAAGTTCGGCCGGGTTACATGTAACGCCTTCACTTTCATACGTCCGATAAATAACGAGTGTGTGCGAAGTTTGCCCCCCCCCCCC